>CM019692.1:47801429-47956429 GCA_009760885.1 Achatina immaculata
GCGTTAGAGACCTCATTATGCTGGGTCATCAGCGTGTGAGGTAGGGTGACCAGTTCCTTTCCTATTGTTACCAGTATTTTGTTATTATTTTATTAATATCGTTGCAGTTGTTGGCTTCTTCGTCGATTTCTCTCAGACATCTATCTTTCCATCTGTCTATCTGTCTGTCTCTTCATCTGTCCATCTTTCTACTTGTTTATTCGTCTGTCTGTCTGTCTGCCTATCTATCTATCTATCTATCTATCTATCTATCTATCTATCTATCTATCTATCTATCTATCTATCTATCTATCTATCTATCTATGTATCTATCTATCTATCTATCTATCTATCTATCTATCTATCTATCTATCTGTTAATTTATCCGTTTATCCTTCTGTCTGTCTGCCTGTCCGAATATAGTCATGTTCACAGCAGGACATCAATAAAAATTATTAACACAAAAATAGAATATTGCACTTATGAGAAATACACTTCTCTCTCTCTCTCTCTCTCTTTCTCTCTCTCTCTCTCTCTCTCTCTCCCCTCCCAAAGACGAGCAAATGGCTGATCGAGATTCATGAAGCCACTCATACAGGTAGGTGCATGCGAAATTTATGAATTGAAATTCACAAATTTTCAAATCTCAAGATATTGAAACTACGGATAAACATGGACGACTGTGTGTGAGAGAACTTTTTTTTTTGTTGCTTTGTTAAATCAGTGATGTAAACAAAATAAAGAAAGTTTTTAAATCTGGACTTTTTAACACACACCCACGTGTGACCGCTTGCGACCACTAAGGCTACATGAGTCCCAGTTTGAGAACCCAGGCTGGAATGGTTAAATATTGTTACGTGTTAGGTAAGCGCTGAAAGGAACTTTAACATAAGAAAAACAGTCCTCAATCAGCTCGACAAAAGTTGGTGGGTGGGGTGGACTGGAAGAGGAGAGCCAAGGTTGTGCTCCCAGTGCCATTGCTGTAAGAAGAGGGATCATCGGCATTGTTTTCTCCCTCGCTGCATACTAGAGCAAAATTCAGGAAAACACTATAAACAGACTCCCGAGTTACGAACGTTCGACTTACGTATAACCCGTTGTTAGGAAATACCCTACCCCCCCCCCCAAAAAAAAAAACCTAACATTGTCGACTTAATATACGGTGGTTCGTACTAACAAACTGGCATTTTTTTGTGGCTGCACGCATCAAACCATTGCATGTCTACAGCGGTTCATCAGTTTTTTTATGTTTTTATGCACTGAAAGGTACATTTTATACCGCACACTATAAAGCTGATGTTAGATACAAATCATATCTAACTGTTCTGACTTACAAATTTAACTTACATGAAAGACAGACTTGTGAACGGACAATGGGCGTAACTCAGTGACTGCCCGTACAACTATCCGCGTACAGTATGGACAGAAGACCCGATCTGGCTCTGTACGGTCTTGGTCTTACTGTATTATTTAGAAGAGCTTCAGAACTGAAATTATCATTTGATCAAATTTCACACGTCACTCATTGATAACCATTTAACATTTGTTTTAAAAACATCATTGCACTTCAAACAAATAGAAAGTTGGATTGATTTCCTTCTCAGTATATCCTTCCCATTAATCAAAATGGAAAAATACACGTAGAAGAGACAGATATGGAAAAAAGTCAATCCCTTGGCAGCTACATAGGCCAGGATGGTGACACCAGAAAGGAAGTTAGAATTAGAACTGCAAAAGCAGCATTGACCTTCAAGAATCTTGAGAACATATGGCATTCAAAAACTATAAGCACAAAAACCAAGTTAAGATTATTCAGTTCAAATGTAATATCCACTCTCATTTATGCATGTGAAAGGTAGAAAACACATAAAGAAATAGACAACAAATTAGACTCTTTTGAAAACAAATGCCTAAGGAAAATACTCGGTATAAAGTGAAATGAATTCAAGAACAATGCAGAGATCAGACAGATGAGCAAGCAACAACCTGTCTCATAGTTGATCAGAAAAAGAAGGTGGACATATATCGGTTATGTGATGAGAAGAAACAATCAGAGAATACCAAAACAAGCTATCAACTGGAACACATAAGGCCAAAGAAAAAGAGGCCGATCACGTGAAACTCTAAAGAGGACATTGTCAAGAAAAGCCAATTCAGTGGGCATAACAACTCTTGATGAGATTGAAAAACTCGCCGAAGACAGGACATCTTGGCAAACTACCATGCAGGCCCTATGTGACGTTTAACGGCACGGGAAGGATGTAAGATGTAAGATATCCTTCACCGTACAGAGATTGGTGATACTTGCTCCATTCTGATTAACAATTCTTCTTGTACTTTTAACACGATGTTTTCGCAGTTATTACTACATTTACTGATAATTTAGAGAAGGCAGTCTTGGAAGGGTACATGATGGGAAAAAGAAAGAATGGAAGACCAAAGCGAAGATGGCTGCAAGACATCGTTGATAATCTGCAAATGGATGCATCAGCAGCAGGGGATCTTGCTTACAACCGAGAGGCCTACATGAGTGCTGTTAGGGAGGCAAAGTTCGGCAAGGGACATGCAAGTGACTGACTTACTACATTTTACTTCATAATATTTCATCGGCAATAGGGATATGTCTCCTCATATGAATCCTATGTCCTACAAAGAGGACAATATCTGCAGTCTTATTGACGTAATTGAATACGTAGCTAGCTTCGCTAACCTGTCTGTTCTTTAATCTCCAGAAAAACATAATATCCTGAAACAAAATTGAAAATGATTGTTGAAATTGTTGACTAACAAAACATGGCCACAAATATTATATCGTTTCTTGGAACCCTGTCTATTATTTTGAAAATTCCATTTCACCATCGAATTGAAACTCTGTCACAGAAGAGCCGCACTACAGCAACTTTACAATGGAATCCGTTGTACTCAAAGTGTTGGGCTTAACTTTAGGTCTCTTTTTCATCTTTATCGGGACTATCAAACTGACTCCTTCAATTAATGGAGAAATATACAAAGAAATGGTGAGACACTTTTCTTGGAACATTAAAATGGCTTATTTAAAGTTTATCATATATTACGAGGATAAATGCAATCATCAGTTATCATTTCAAATATTGGAAGCAAATATCTACAATTTATGATTGTAAGAACATTTCTACATAAACTAAATTCTAAGTTAACCCCCGCTTCTTCTGCAGACATACACGTAAATTCATGCATATTTTTTAGCATACATGATACATAAATCAGATGCAGATCTATATACCAGTGTACAGTTAAGTTGTACTTTATCCTTCCTCTTGTAATGGTGAAGTGTCGAGGGGGGCATACATTTGGCATATTTGGGCCATATGAGAGTGGCCTCGATAATGTTCATATCGTAATTCGTAAGTGTTTCTATAACCCCATCTATCCATTTTTTCCAGAGGTCTTCTTCTTGATCTGTGCCCTGTAGTTCTTTAGTTGAAGACCCTCGCAGCTGGCTGTATATGTGTTGTTCTCTTAAGTGACTAAACCACTTAATTCTTTGTTTCTTGATATATGGTAGGCGTGGTACAGTTCCTACCAATGATCCTATGTTGTCATTTCTTATCTTGTCCCTCCTAATGATGTGTGCTGCTTTTCTAAGGCATCTCATTTCACATGTAGATATTTTAATTTGCTGTTTCTTTGTTAGTGCCCATGTTTAGCACTGGTAGCACAACGTTGGTATAAATATGCTATTTAATTAGCTGTCTTTTTTTTTTTTTTAGTTTAGTTAAGCTTGAAAGTTAAGTTGTTAGCAAGGCAGCCAAGTGAGGAATATGGTCAACTAGAGACTAGAGAAGCAGGAAAACAGTCTTTTTATTAGTCTTTGATAAAGGCAGTTTTGCCAAAATATTTGGTTGTTATTGTTGTCTTTCATAATCATTTCATTGTTCCTATTCCTTATTGCTACCATTTCCTCCTTCCTTCCTCTCCCTGCCTGTTTTTGTAAAACTGCATCACACAGTTCTGTCCAGCTCTACTGGTGTAAGTCTTACATTAGTTACTACCACAATTATCCAGAATCAAAAATTATTAATATCTTGATCTTCTTCATCTGCATAAACTTTAAAGTTGTGATGAAAAGTAGCCCTGTGTCAGGCTGTTGAGGCTAAGTTAGCAGTGAAAAAAGTATTCCTGTGCCATGGTGTTGGGGCTAAGATAGCAATGAAAAAGTAGCCCTGTGTTACACTGATGAGGCTAAGGTAGCAAAGCAAAAGTAGCCCTTTTTCTTGGTGTTGAGGCTAAGATAGCAGTGAAAGAGTAGCCATGTGTTATGCTGTTGAGGCTAAGGTAGCAGTGAAAGAGTAGCCATGTGTTATGCTGTTGAGGCTAAGGTAGCAGTGAAAGAGTAACCCCATGTTATGGTGTTGAGGCTAAGGTAGCAGTGAAAGAGTAGCCATGTGTTATGCTGTTGAGGCTAAGGTAGCAGTGAAAGAGTAGCCATGTGTTATGCTGTTGAGGCTAAGGTAGCAGTGAAAGAGTAACCCCATGTTATGCTGTTGAGGCATAAAGGGGGCATCTAATAAGATAACTCCCACAAGGATATTGGTTAATGGGTTTGAAGAAGAAGAAGAAAAAGACCTACTTTCAGTCTTCTTCTTTCAGTAACCAAAGTGTGAATACAGAAAAGAGCAAAAGTGACAGACAAAAAAAAGTAAAGAAAATAATTTAATTAAATGCATAAGAAAATGACAATCAACGTTCATTCATTGGATTTATAATGAGATGGGTAGAGCTTAAAGATGCCATAACAGCAGGAAAGATTATTGGAAAGAGAGGCAGGGGGAAAACCAAGAGATCATGGTTAGTGTAATGCTACACCAACAGAGTGGGTGACGAAGAAAAACACTTGAACTGATTGGAAACACCAAAGATCACGCAAGACGGAGAATTATGATCTCCAGCCCTATCAGACATAACAGATAATGGATGAGCTGGGCAACCTATTGCAATGGAAGAGTTGTAGCAAAAGGATCAGGTGCCTTTTTGCAGTCACTGCTTCCAGAATGCTCAAATGTTGAATCAGATTCACAACTGGCTGAATCTCCTCCACGCAAATTCAGCATCATCAGCCTGCTAGTCTGGTTATCTTCCAGCTGACTTTTGCTGGTTGATTTTTTTTCTACTAGGTTTTTGTTAATATAAACTGGTTACTGTAACAAAGACCTCCAAAACTTTAGGTTTTTCTCTTTTTTAATCAGTAATTTACCAGTAAGTGATGGTTAACATGGTCACTGGTATGTGGACATCAGTTGTTAATGTAAGCTTGCAAACATCTTTTTTTTTTTTTTTTCTGATTAACCTCTGTTGATTTTGACTGACATTTCATGGAGTGGTCAAATTTACATTTTGTTTGTTTGTTTGTTTGTTTGGATCCAGGTTGATGTTTGACATCAAGATGCCATTAATCACTTCTTTTTTGTTGTTGTTGTTGTTGTTGTTGTTAATTGCAGAGAAAGACATATATCCGTAATTCAAAAGTGTTCCCTTTGGTAAAGCAGACGGGTTGGAAACCAAATCCACATATGTACAGAAAAATCATTGGTTCTGCAGAAATCATCTGTGGGGCTTTTCTTGCTTTCCTCCCTGGTAAGAGTTCGTGCTAATAAGTGGCTGTTGTTATTTTAATTCTTTTCAGCAAAGTTATAGAAAAATAGAACTATTTCTCTCCACTTTTTAAGGACTGTTTTTTTTTAAACTGTAATATTCTATTTTATTAACACTGATAACTGACTTATTTAAATCCTAGCAAGTTATAAATGTCTTGAAACTGAACAGACTATGCTGGTTGGGCCATGTAGAAAGAATAGAAGAGAACAGACAAACAAAAATTATGTATGCACAAGAGACGAGGGAAACAAGACCGGGGGGCAGACCAAGACAGAGGTGGAAAGACAACATAGAAGAGGATATAAAAGAAACTGGTGTCACCAGCTGGAGAGAGAAGGTTAGGAATAGAGAGGAATGGAGGCAAACTTTATCTGCAGCAACGTACCTTAACGGCTTGGAAAGCTGAAGAAGAAGAATGTATAAACTAGGAAAAAAAGCAGGAACAGCTTTTTTTTTTTTCCTTTACCAAAGGAAACACTTTTGAATTGCAGATATTTTTATTCAGTGATAGTAAAGCTGTTCCTACTTTTTTCCTAGTTTATACATTTTGGTATCACAGCTTTACTGCAGTGCTTTGTGTATAGATGTATACCTATACACTAATTGTTGTATGAAGAAGAAGAAGAAGACTGATAGCCGTATGTGCTGTGCAAAAGATTTCATATAAAACACTCCTATGTAAAATAGTCACATCCACTTCCCTAGGCCAATCAAGGCAGCTGCTTAAGGCTCAGGCCTCACAGGGTTGCGTAATAGACATTTTAGGGGCAAAACTTTATATCATTTTTTTACCTATTTTTTTAACCTTCTTAAAAATGTGTATTTTTATATTAATATAAATACCACAACAGCCACCAAGGTTAACAACTTTAAGTGGGCATGAAAGTTAAAAATAAACAGTCAATATTTTTCAGGAAAAGGTAGTGTGTCTGTTTTTATTTTTTTTGTTTTGCATTTTTTAAATCACGTAAATGTCTTCAGATCTTGTTTTCTTATCCATTTTTTTTATCATATGTGCAAGGGTAGAGAGAATGCCATATTGTGTGCCTGTGTCTATGAGGCTGACACTGTCTTGTGAATAGATTGATTCTTCTTTTGTACATTAATGAGTTTATTCTCACAGCTGAGAGAGATGGCTGAAGCTGTTGTTGATTGGTCACAAAATAACTTACATACGTAGCATGTTGTTATGTATATTGTAATGCTTGTTTCACTATATGATATTTTTGTATTATTTTCTTGAACAGATAAGTTTATAGGAAGCTGCTATTTATTGTGTGACTGTTTCAGTGCCATCTTTTTTTCTTTATTGTTCACTGTCACAAATTTACACTGGTTTGTTATATAAAAGCGGAAGCTTTGTCTCAAACTTCTGCCATCTTCAGGCAACTTCTCCTAAGGTGAGTCCGCCATGCAGCCTTTAGGCAAAATCAAAGCGTTGTTTTTAGATTGCAAACAGTCCATGCCACTCTAAACAAAAACAAGAGCAACCACAGACAAAAGTGCAGACACTGCCATATGAGGGGGGGGGGGGGGGAAACAACTGCAGATTTCTTTTTTAAATGCCTGAAACTAGATGAACTATGAATAAAACTGCTTTCAAGACACCCTACAATATGCAACTGCATATATTCCAGGGCTGAACAAAGAACAGCCAAATTCTGCACAGTGGCATCAGGTGCCAAGAGCTTCTAGCATGCAGCTGAAAGGAGATTCACCATCACCACCAAAGAGGGTCTGCCAAAGCTATTTTCTGATCAGTTTATTTCATGTATGGTGTTTATATACTTAAACTAAATGTATAAATGTAAATGAGGCCACTGCAGTAAATCTGTGAAAATAAACAACTAGACAGATTCTAGACCCTACTAAAAGATAGGGAAGGACACAGCAGCATACAAGATAGTTAGTCCTTGCATTTCATCCATTCTTACATAGTTCACTCTCCTGATAGGTGTCTTCTGCACCATTACAACATAAGCCTTCCCCCCCCCCCCCAGGGCTTCTCTGAGACACTCTGTTTCATTGTTTTTAAAACTTCCTAATGTCATTCATAATATAACAGGAACTTATGATGAGCTTGGCTTCCTATAATGGTTTTAGCAGCTGTTTTGAGGCCTCCCATCTCAGCAGAAAAGATGGCCTGCATCTGATTATCCTGAAAGGCCAGTGGTAATTAACGTGAAGGAGTCTGCACGGGTCATTTAATAAGTAAGTTTCAAGGGCCTTGAAATTAAAGGAAAAATATTTACATATAAGAAAAATGCACAAATGCTTTGTAGCTATTGCCTAAAGCTGTTACGGAACGTAGTCACCCTCATCTTTCCAACCCTACACCAATTTTTATAAACCACCCTCCAAGAAACTAGGACTTTGTTTCCTCAGAAAACATTGTACTCCAACTGCAACTTCTGTGTTGTTCTGGACATGACAGCCTTCCAACTACTTTTTTTTTTCAATGCAGAAAAGAAATGAAAGTCACTGGAAGGCCAAATCAGGATCATATAGAGGATGGTGAATGCATTCCCACCCCAGTCTTGCAACTTTCTGTCATGTCACTGAGTGGAAATGAGTGTTGTTGTGCAGATAGATACTGGCAGTGAGAAGACCAAGATATTTATGATGCTTGAGATGTTTCTGTAACTGATAGAATTTATTGTTTCCTTGCTGTCTGAAAAATCAACAAGAAAGGTGTCTTTTAACTTCCCATAAAATAAGCAGCATGACATTTCCTATAAAATGAATCACTATGAAACTTTTGATCAGTAGAGATGATGGATGTTTCCATTCTGTGGATGGATGCTTGGATTCATTGATGTGGTGGTGCATCCATCTCTCATCCTTTATTCCTGATAATTTGGAAAAAGGTACTGCCACAGATATTTAAGGCTGAAGATGATTTGCTCCAACTGATGATGAGGCATCATTTGCCTTGGGACCCACCATGCCATAACTCTGTGGCAGCCCAGAATGTCATGAATTGCTAAGTGGACTGTGCCAATTGACATGTCTTGTGCTGTGACAACTCTCCTCACCATAACCCATCTTTTTTTAAAATCATTATTCATTTGATCTCTTTTTTCATTTGTTATGGCACTGTTTCTGAACAGTTTTAACAGACATCACTTAGTCTTTCATTTCTTTGATAAACTATGTACCAATTCATAGCAGATAAATCACCACGGATAAATCACCTACATTTCATCAGATGACATCTCATATATATAAGCCATGCCCATACTGTCAACTAGAGTTCTGAGGTGAGCCCTCTTTTATGCTCATGACTTTGTGACTGCTGCTTGAGCGCATCAGCTCCATATTCAATAAGGAAAAGCTACAGTTATATTGAAAACAGAGATAAATTTGTAGATATAATCCATAACTGTTTTTTTTTTAAAATTATTCCACTCACAAAACTTACTTATTGAATGACCCTTGTATTAATATCATATTTTATGCACAGATTTTAACTCATCAACTCGCAGATGTCCGCTACTAATTTGTAATAGATCAATGAACTCCTGTTTATGCAAAGCATTAGATCAACTTCCTACATTTAGGTAATAATGAACTTAAATTAAGTGATATTGGATAAAAAGTTGTTATTTAACCAATTTCACTTTTCTTATGTTTGGTAATATTTTTACATGTAATTTGGTAAAAATATTGAATGTTATATTCACAATTTCTAGTCAGGTCATGAATGACAGCTGTGCTGAATTTGCCTGTTCATGTAGATGGAAAAGATTTGAATTCAGTTAAAAACTGCATTAAAAGGGGCAAAAAAAGCAACATGAAACATCAATGTATTCTGTTGCAAGACAAGAGAGGAATGTATTCTGTCTTCAAATCTCTTTTCTGAACACATTCTTAAGATCTGAACAACCATGTTTCACTAGTTTTATCGTCAGGGTTAGCAAGCTAAATCTGGAGGAGAGCTTACATTATCTGTAGCTAGGGAGTCCTATCATTGTCCTTACATCTAAAAAGAGAGTCTTAATAGGTCAAGAGGGTATTATTCAAATAATAAAGAACATTTTTAAAAATATAATATTGTTATGATGGACTTTTGTCATGATGGAAATATCAGTGATTGGCAGTTGATAAATCAACATTAGGATTTCTATTTTCAGATCCAAACCTTTAAATATTTGGTGTGGATCTAAAGTTGAGTTCTGAGAGTAAATCATTGTTTTTATTTTAACATTTTAACAAAACATACATGGAAGTGTGATAAAAGAGTAATTTCAGCGCTTTGAGATCTATAGATCATCACTGTTTTTCTCATAGTTTTTTTAATCTTATGTTGACAATTTTAAAAAAAAGAAATTTATGTTGCATTTTTTAACAAAATCCTGCATGTTACATATTCTCATTTTCAGAAATAACTGCACATATGTAAAAAGTTTTCAGTTTTTCTCTGAGTCCCAGTAAATATTTTTAAATTCACTTCTGGGATATGTTAGAGTTGAGTGTGGAGCATGCACTGTAAGCAGTGATAAACTTAAATAGCTTAGTCTGTCTTTTAATATTTATACTTGTAATAAATCAAGTGTGTGGGAAGAATGAAAGATGGAGTGATGAATGGCAGAATGTAAGATGGACTGCGTGCCCAATTCTTTACCCTTTAAAAAAATATTAAAATAAGATCATTTATTCATTCCTGTGACACTAGCATAGTCTGTCTCTTGTGACATTAGCTTAGTCTGTCTCTTGTGACACAAGCTTAGCTTGTCTCTTGTGAGCTTAGTCTGTCTCTTGTGACACTAGCTCTGTGTGGTGGAGTAGAAAAGTCTGCCTCATGTGGAAGATGGTGGTTCAAGTTTGGGAATGTCAGGAAAAAATAATGAACAACTTACAGACCTCTGAGAGTCATGGCTCAGAGGGGCCCAACCTCCCTTAGTCTGTTTAAAGGAGTTTAAAGGGCTGAAACACTTTGTCTGAGGAGGAGGGGGGGGGTCATTTCCACTGATGAGTTTTTTTTTAGTTGTTTTGCTTTCTGAAGTAAAGAGTTTTCTTCTTATGTGCATAGTTATTTAAGAGTTATATGACTTGCAAGAAAAAAAACAATTATTCTCAAGTCCAGCAAGCATTTATTGCTTGAAATGTAAAATGTTTTTTGTATGGATGACCATGTGTTTTCTTGTTTGGTGTGGAGGAAAATTTGTGAAGCATTCTATTTTTTTGGCATTCACCAACTGTGGACTTGGATGAAGTCCCCTGTTTGTGGAATGGACCTTTGTGATACTGCATTTTCCCTTCTTTCATAAGGACTTGTGTGTGGCAGTGCTGTCCAGTGTGCCCTGCCATGAAGACAGATAGTCTTCATGTTTGGAAGCTGTTTTCATCAACACCAGTGTGTTGGGTGCCCATTTTTACAGTGGGGCCAAATGCGAGGAGCCAGTGCTGGGTCACGAACCTCAACCTTCTGGGTAAGAGCATAGGTCATCTGTTGACTGCTGTCACCTCCTTTGAATCACTTGATTCTCATCCTTGAGAGTTCAGGACAAACAAAATCGTCATTCTTGGGTTCAGCTGTGCAAAAATGTTGTCTGTATTTTCTATTACTAATGCTGATCAAAACAGAGGCATTACCTTGTTTAGACTAGGAGGCAGGTATGTACTGTTTTTGGTTGTTTTGTTTTTTTTTTAACTAGGCAGTACAAAAGTCATTTTGCAATGCTTTCTCAATGTAAACTTTAGAATGTATTTAGATATGACACATATTTTCTGTCCTTAGAGATATACTGTTATATATTTCATATTTTCATGATTGTTGTGGAGATATAATCAGCATCATCTTGCAGTACTCAGAGTGAAAGTAAGCTGTAGCTCCAGCTTATTCTGCCTCTTGGCCTTCATATCCTTGTACATCTCCATAATGTGATTCATAGCATGTTCTCTTGTTGTTCTCTTGTTTCTTGCCCAGAGTTTTTCCTCCAGTATGGTTTTCAGTTTATTATACTAGTTAATGTAACTAAAATTCTTTGTGTTTCAGGTTGTAGTTTTCATTATTTATATATTTTATTTCATTTCCCCTCCCCCATTTGTTTGTTATCTTTTGTGCCTATGAAACATGCTGCAATCTTGTGTACATCACCATGTCCAGATCCTCATTATTTTATTTATTTATTTATTTGTTTGGATTTTTTTTTTTTTGGGTTGTAGTAGTTTCCAGTGTTTTTGTTGTTTTTTGTTCCATAAACTAGACCAGATTATACATAACACCTGGCAGCTCTCAATTTTTATTATTTTTTGTTTTACAGAGAGGTAAGGCTATGTTTCATTCTACTGATCTGCATTTAACCTCTCCACATTCTGATATTAATTTTCATTATTTCATATTTTGCAACTATCTTGCGTCCAAGGTGTTAACCTTTTGCCCCTGTTTCGGTTTATCATCATTCATTCAGATGTTTAAAATTCTGCCCTAACTTTAGTTTTATGCATGTATTATTAGTAATTATTTAACCTTTTTTTCTTACATGTGATAATGGTCGTTTCTTAACATTGATGTTTTGCAAATTATTTGATGAAGTGGTGTAGTTTAATGAGTCTGTTAAAGATTTTTCATCAACCTCAAATATTTCCGTCATTGAGCGACTGGCTTATCTTATAAGTTTGCCAGGTGGCATTTATGAAGTGCTGCAGTCAAAAGATTTACTGTGGGAACTTTCTAATTCTGTTTTGCTGTGAAATCATTTTTGCAGTTTATTTATTTATTTATTTGAATCGCTTCTGCAGGTATTTGTGTTGTGGCAGACTGAAATCAGTTGTAATACAGATGCAAAGCATGTTACTGAATGGCATGTATGTTGTTTTTTTTAAAAATGTTTTTCATGGAACTAATGATAGTTCATCAGATTGTGTTTCCGGTCTAATGATAGTTCATCAGATTGCTTCCCAATCTAATGATAGTTCTTCAGATTGTGTTCTCAGTCTAATGATAGTTCTTCAGATTGTTTTCCCAGTCTAATGATAGTTCATAAGGTTGTGTTCCCAGTCTAATGATAGTTCATCAGATTGTGTTCCCAGTCTAATGATAGTTCATCAGATTGTGTTCCCAGTCTAATGATAGTTCATCAGATTGTGTTCCCAGTCTAATGATAGTTCATCAGATTGTGTTCCCAGTCTAATGATAGTTCATCAGATTGTGTTCCCAGTCTAATGATAGTTCATCAGATTGTGTTCCAAGTCTAATGATAGTTCATCAGATTGTGTTCCAAGTCTAAGGATAGTTTATCAGATTGTGTTCCAAGTCTAAGGATAGTTTATCAGATTGTGTTCCAAGTCTAAGGATAGTTTATCAGATTGTGTTCCAAGTCTAAGGATAGTTCTTCAGGTTTTGTTCCCAGTCAAATGATAGTTCATCAGATTGTGTTCCCAGTCTAATGATAGTTCATCAGATTGTGTTCCCAGTTTAAGGATAGTTTATCAGATTGTGTTCCAAGTCAAATAATAGTTCTTCAGGTTTTGTTCCCAGTCAAATGATAGTTCATCAGATTGTGTTCACAGTCTAATGATAGTTCATCAGATTGTGTTCCCAGTCTAATGATAGTTCATCAGATTGTGTTCCCAGTCTAATGATAGGTCATCAGATTGTGCTCTCTGTAATTTATCTGTTTCTTTTATATTTCTCTGCGTGTTTACTGTGTCTTATGTCTTGGATGAGAGCAGTCCTGGCTTTAATTCGAACCCAGATATGAAAACCATATTGATGCTTTCTATTTCTTTAGACTGTGAGTACCGTATTTCCTTGAATAAATGCCCCCTAGTGTTTGTTCACAAAATTGTGATTCAGAATTTATTAGAGGCTGGAATCTATTCAAGGTAGACATCTGTTCGCGAAGTGCCATTTACGGTTCTGCAGCATCGGTATTAGCTTATATCATATGTCTTTTCATAGAAAGACAGAGGTGATGTATTGACCTGGCATTTGTTTCAGACCTGATGTTTATATGAGGCATGAGTTTATTCAAAATATGACCCTGTAACCCACCCTAGCATTTAAATGAGGCAGGCAACTATTTCAACCCAGGCATTTAATCAAGAAAAAACAACGTTTTAAAAAATGTAGGAGCAGCTTTATTTGTTAATGGAGCACACAGTTGTATCATTTTGGTGTATGCCTTATTCATACAGAAACATAGTCCTACTTCTTTCAGAATGTTTGGTAATGTTGTAAAGGTTGTTACACCATGTTGTTAGCTGGTGACTTATTTTCAACATATAGTCTGCTGCCTCCATGAAGTAGGTTTCCCAGTCAACTGAGTCTTTGCTGTGTTGAAAAATGAAGCTGAATATCATTTTGTTTAAAAATTTTTCTTCATTCTGGTTAGGTATATAATGAATAGCTTTGTTTTAACAGTATGCTTGACAGTGGCAATTATTTATGTTTTTTTATGCCGAGATTTTATGCTATATGGTAATTTAGTGACTGTTAATTTATAGAGTTATTATTTTTCTGCTGGTGAAGTTGATATTAAATGAAATTCATCAAATCACACGTTTCTTTGAGTTCCTGTCAGTGGATTTGTCATGTTAAATTCAGTTTTTTGTCACATTATAAAACCACAAACAGTGATTATTTCCAGAAAAAAGTGCCATCTTATTATAAAAGTCGTTTGAATAGCCATGCAGCAAGAATATTAATTCATATTTCTTGGATAATTAGCATGTCATCAGGAAATGAAAGTTAATTAAGCAAAATGTGAACAACAGCAGTGTACTAAGAGTAGATAACAAGTTAGTGGAGGAGGTCAAGTATATCTTGGCAGTAGAGTAGCAGAAGATGAGACAACACAGAGGACATCAACAACATGATAACTAGAGCAGACCAAGGTTTTGCAGTCTTGCAGACTATATGGAAGTTTTAAAAAAAATGAAAATGAAAATGAGGATATGTGAGAGTCTTAAATGCTGGAAAATCACCAAAAATATAGAAAACAAGCTGAACTATTTCCAGACTAAATGTTTATGAAGGATTAAAAGAATATTTTGGCCAAACATCATAAGAAATAACATTTTGTTGACAGAAATGCAGATGAAACTTCTAACAGCTATTATCGAGGAAAGATGCTGGCGATGGTTGGAACATGTGCTTCAGATGATTGACAACTCACTACCAAAATATCACTAAGATGGACACCACAGGGGAACAGGAGTAAAGATAGACCAAAAGAAACATGGAGAAGAACAACAGAGAAGATGATGAGCAACAGAGTGCTCACTTGGGCAAGAGTGGAAAAAAAAAAAGATGAAGGACAGGTGTTTATAGAAAACCCTTGTAGAAGCCCCATGTGCCTTGGGTGCTTAAAATTCAGAGAGAACAACCAAATGAACAGAATTTATTTTCAAAAGGTTAAGAATTGGGCACACAGGCCCATCTACCATTCTGCCCTTCATCATACAACTTTCATTCAGTCACAGATATTCAGCATTTGTTATTGAATATAATATGCATGAAAAAGCAAAAAATGAATAAATAAATAAATAATAAACCCTTTCTTTCCATACCTCCACATTCTGCTTTACATAACTACATGAAATAAACTTAATTACATTCTCACATTCATTATAAAGTAACACATTTTTGGAACAGCAATATAATAGATAATGGCACAGGAAGGATGTAAGATGTAAGATGAAGTAATAATATATACAATAATCAAACCGTATGTTAAACTAATTTAGACTTCGATAGTACATACACCTATAATTTTTGTAAAGCAAGTATATGCAGATGCATATATTCACACACACACACACACCACATATATACAAAACCATCCACACATGTACATACACACATACATTCACATATTTACATACACACATACATTCACATATTTGCACATGTAAGTACACATAAAGATATACATGTATGTACAAAAACACACACACATATATATATACATACCAATATATATGTACACATACATATATACACACACATACATACCTAAACCTATTCATATGTGTATATAAAGTATGCACAAACACAAATACATATTAGAGAGGCATACAGTCCATCTCAAACAGATATATGACAAAGTTTGAAGTTATAATAATGAAAATTACTTAAGTTTTACATGGTAGGGTATTATTCCAAAGGTGAGCAGCTAAGTAAAAGAAACTTTTTAAATATGTCAAACCTTGGTTTTGGGAGAATACAATCACTTAAGCGTTGATTGTGTTTTGGGTTGGATTTGAACAATGACCAAAAATGGCATTGTGTGATAGAATTTTATGAATTAACTTGGCCTTGTTGAATAGAAATCTCTTCTTGAGGGGTAGAATGTCAAGATGTTTGCCTTTATTTGTAATATCTGCTACATGTTTTTTTGACTATAAGCTTTACTGCTCATTTTTGGAGTGAGTAAAGTCTTGATAGCGGAGAACCAACAAGACCTGCAAAATCTCTTGGATAAAGTGGCCAAAGAAAGTGAACAGAAAGGCCTTACTTTGAACATCAAAAAGACAGAGACTATGGTTATATCTAAGAAACAGAATCCACCAGCATTCATTCATTCATTCATTTGCATGTCCCTTGCGGAACTTTGCCTCCCAAACAGCACTCCTGTAGGCCTCTTGGTTGTGAGCAAGATGGCCTGCTGCTGTTGCATCCATTTCCAGATCGTCAACGACCAGCATGCAGTATTAAATTAAATGGAACCATTCTAAAGCAGGTGCAGAAATTCAAATACCTTGGAGCAGTAATAACTTCAGATGGGAAATGCAAAACAGAAATTAGGAACAGAATAGGCCAAGCAAAGACTGCATTTCAGAGAATGAGAAACATATTAGCTAACACATCTTTATCAATGAATGTTAGAAAACGAGTCCTAAAATGCTATATTGAACCTGTCTTGTTATATGGAAGTGAATCATGGACAATAGGCAAGTCTGCACAAAAATCATTGGAAGCAGCAGAAATTTGGTTTATTAGAAGAATGTTGCGAATCCCCTGGACAGCAAAAATAACTAATGAAGAATGTATGAGAAGAGCTGGAGAGACAAAAAACCTTGTCAGAAAGATAAGAGAGAGACAATGTACTTTCATAGGACATGCAATGAGAAGAGGGGGCATTGAAAATATTATAACAACAGGAAAAATAGAAGGAAGAAGATCAAGAGGAAGACCAAGAGAAATGATACTGGACAGTCTGACGGGATGGTGTGAGAGGAGATCACCAACTGAGCTGATGGCCTGCATGAAGGATCATGTACTCTGGAGAAGCATAATAGCCAACGCCAGTCGGCATGGCACCTGATGATGATGATGAGTCTTTTCATGTTTGATATGGAGCAACCACCTCAGTAATCCAAGTGTGTTTGTATTTGTGATATGTAGCGTATTTTTCTAGTATCTGTGTCAAGAAAGTGCTTAATTTTGGCAAATTGGTAAATTTTTTGTGCAGTGAGTTTGGTTAGATTGTCTACATGACGATTCCAGCTGAGGTGATGGTCAATCGCGAGATCTAGAGTTTTATATTCACTAACATTCTCTATTTTTTCAAGTTCCAGCATCAGCATGGAACTGTAGTGTTGTTGTTGTTGGTGAATTTGTCAATTTCTGTCCTGTTGTAACGAACATGGATTTTGTTTTGTTGGTGTATATGGTCCAAGCTGGTTTCAGGCAAGGAAGAGGATAAAGAGATCTTATATTCAATATAAGATTAATAATAGAGAAATGCAGAGAGTGTAATGTGAATCTATATAATACCAGAGATTAGATATGCTGATGACACAGTATTACTGTCCACAACACAAAAAGGAATGGGAAAACTAATTATGTCAGTATGTAAGAACAGCGAAGAGCAAAACCTCTATCTTAATGTGAAGAAAACTAAATTGATGACAACTGACAAAACAAACAAAGCAGCTGATATATGTATCAATTTGGAAAAACTAGAAGAAGTGGAGAGTTTTGAATATCTTGGATCACTACTAACTAATAATGGAGATACAATGAGGGAAATTAAAAGGAGGACATCTATCGCTCTTCAGAAAGTAAAACAACTAAAGAATCTGTGGAGAGGAACAGACAGAGCCACAAAAATAATATTTTTAAGGGCATGCATCTTTCCCATCACAACATATGCCTATGAGACCTGGACTCTTAACAAAACAGCTGAGAAACACATAAATGCCTTTGAATGTAAATGCTACAGAAGAGTTCTTCAAATATCATGGACACAAAAAGGAACAAATATATCTATACTACAAGAACTTAATATTGAAGAAGGTTGGCTAGTAAAGAAGATTAAAGAGAGAAAACTTAAATATTTTGACACATTAAACATCATGATAATCTAGAGAAACCGTCTTGGAAGTGTACATAATGGGAAAAAAGAAAAAGAGGAAGACCAAAGCGAAGATGGCTGCAAGACATCGTTGATGATCTACAAATGGATGCATCAGCAGCAGGCCATCTTGCTCACAACTGAGAGGCCTACAGGAGTGCTGTTAGGGAGGCCAAGTTCCGCAGGGGACATGCAAATGAATGAATGAGACTGCTCAAAGGCATTTGATTGTGTACAACACCAGAAACTTTGGGAAATAATGGAAAAAATGGGATTTCCAACACATTTGATAAAATTAAATTAAATATTATATTTAATTACAAATTTAATATCCCTTGATGAGGCTGAAAAGCTCGCCGAAAAGATGAAATCTTGGCAAGCTACCATACAAGCCATAAGTGACATTTAGTGGCACTGGAAGGATGTAAGATGTAAGAAGAATTAAATATTGAACTCTGTTTCTAAGTAATCGGTAGCTAGTAAATTCCTTATTTTTGTGGACCTGATCTCTTTCCCTTATGACTTGCAATATCTCAGGTGTTATCCAGGGAGACTTCATTTGATGTTTAACTCTCACCTCCATAATGGGAACATGTTTGTCAAATATATACCAAAAGGTTTTTATCCAGTATTCCAGGGGCTTATCGGGGTCAATTAGTTGGCACACATTACTTAGAGGTGCTACTTGCAGCTCTTTCAGAAAATGATTCTAAGCTGAATTTGTTGAAACTTATGAATTAAATGCTAATGTGTTTATTTTTGAGAAATTTAAATCCATTTCATGTCCATGTGCAGCAGACCAGATAGTGATTATTCAGTGATGTGTGAGGGACTTTACATTCTATAATGTTTTCTGGATGAGCTAGCTACATATATGGGATCTATTACTGTGGATGATGTTTTAGAGAGAGAGAAGGAAGTGAAGTGAGGGGAAGTGAATGACTTCAGAAGTTAAGAACAGAACATACAAGCCGAAACTGTTTTAAAGAATATGAATTCTGTTTATTTACTGAATAACTGGGGGGAAAAAAAAAACAAAACTGCAGTACAATGCCACATTGAGCCTATATCGTTCCGCAAAAATGTTTTGTGCAGAGTTCATTGGAAGTGACTGAGATAAAAGTTCTAGAAGAATGTTAACGCATCATCCTTCGCTGTTTTTGTTCTGTTACTTTGAACTGTTCTGTCAGCCCAGCATGGGTAAATGTGAACTGCTGTTCTGATCTCCCCTAATACTCTCAAGAAATGTTACTCTGATTCCCTGGTACTGTGAAATGTTACTGATGCTAAAGCACGAGCACTGTGAATTTGTGCAGGCCAGGACCTTATTTCACAAAAAAGGCGATAATTTCTAGGATCCAGAAAAAACAGACAATAATAACGATGTTGTGTTCTGTTTCTTCCCATGGACCGTAATTAATTGTACTTAATTAAAACTTTATAAAGGGAGATAACTTGTTTTTGTTTGCAGACAAAAAAAAAGGAAGAGTTGGACGAAATGTAGTCAACTCTTTAAAACTTTCTGACAAGGCACCTTCTCGCTGCCTTTGTAATTTTTTTCACTATGGTTGACTGGATCACAAACGAAGCCCCCAAGTGGATTGTTGTCGTATGTAAAATGTGTAAAAACAGTAGATGTTTTAAATGCGTTACTTTTGACTATGCGTGGTGGTGCCATAAGGGTTCCGGAATCGGAAGGAATTCCGGGTGGAGACAGCTCTCGGAGGAGACTAAAAGGATAAAGGAATTGGAGTCGAAGGTTTAACGCACGACTTCACATTCCAGGCTGTTAGTTTAAGATTCTTTAGGACAAAAGCATAGATCAAAAACATATCATCTCGTGCCTAAGTTATTGGGTGGGCTGTACTGGTATTGGCAAAAAGTTCCACCCATCCGTTTTCAATAGCAGCTTGAAGGAAGATCTTAGCGGGAACATCAGTTAGATTTTTCAGATATCATCGTATGGTTTTGGTTTACCGTATGACTTCCAGTTATAAGTTCACTATATAATATAACAGGAAACATATTGGCAGTGGTTGGGGCATGTGTTGTTGATGAATGGTGACTCATTTCCAAACATAGCACTCTGAGATGGACGCATGAGGGGAGTAACAGGAAAAGAGGTAGGCCAAAGGTAACAGGAAAAGAGGTAGGCCAAAGGTAACACAGAGAAGAACACCAGAGAGGATGTTGAACAGTAGAGGGTTCTTCGAGGCAAGAGCAGAAAAAAAAAAGTGAAAGAAAATGTTTGGGTACCCATCGTGTGCAAACTTTTGTGGTACCCCAAGTCATCATGCATCATGGCAAGAAAGTGCGAATCCATAGCTGATATCCAAATGTGCAGCAACAGTGGACAACATAATCCGTGGGTCTTCTCTGATCTAGACTTGTGCCTTTTGATGTGGGCTTGTGTGCGTGTGACATTGATGGTCAGCCAGATCAAGCTTCGCAGGCTACTCTTGTTCTTCCTTCTCTAAACCTTTCATAAACTCTTCAGTGAGTCATATAGTCACTTCTGTACTGAACCAATATGGTATGGTGAATTTTAGCAGCTTGAAGTTCAAAGAAATCTGACTGTGGTGCATTGAACAACAACAGCGCAATCCTGCACCAGAGCATCCATGTTTATTTGACTTTGGTTTGTACTAGACTAAGGGCCGAGCACCATTGTGAATGTGTTGTATTGCATCAGTTTCTATCCATTGTAGTTAGCATGTGATTTTCAAGTTGTCTTTACTTTTTTTTTTTTAATTCTCCTTTTTTATGATAAAAAGTTCTTTATAAGAATAACATTTCCTGTTATTTAATAATTTATGGCCTTTACTTTGTCATCTAATTATTATTATTATTGCTTAGATTATGATTTTATGATCTAAAATGTAAAAGATAAAGGTAATCCTGCCATGCCTTAGAGGCACATAGGGATATGGTGTTACCACCTATATTTTCGTTGACCTGCCACCACACTAGAGGGTGATGTGGTCAGTATCACGCCTGGCCATGTTTCCGTCCCCACTTCCAGAAGAAGTCAGGTACCAATTTCTACAGCTGGGTGACTGGGGCACCTCCAGCTGGATTCAGACCTGTGCTTACTGTTAAATACATTGCTGGTTAAATGCACTGTGACCTTAAATATGTCTACAGGGTACTTGGCTGATTATCAATGCAGTTATCTTTGCTGTGACATATATTCAGTACAGGGATGGAGATGAATATTTTTATTTACGTGTCCTGGTTGGGGTAAGTTTTCTTTTTTATTTTGTTTACATTTAAAAAAAAATAAGTTTGGTAAGAGTTTGAGAAAAAGCTTCTTATGGGAAAAGTTAATCTGTGTGCTAGACCTAAGAAACGGACTTCACAGTTGCTCCGCCTACGTAGGGATGCATGTCATTGCAATATTTTTTTTGGACACATACCTAGAGCACTTTCATTATCATTATTCATACATGATATATTACAATTTTCTGCTTTATCTTCTTCTTACATCCTTCTTGTGCCGTTAAACGCCACGTAGGGCTCGCATAGTTGTTTGCCAAGTTTTCCTGTTCTTAGTGAGTCTTTCAACTTCATCAAGGAATGTTATGCCCACTAAACTGGCTTCTCTTAACATTGTCCTCTTTAGAGTTTCACATGGTTGACCTCTTTTTCTTCGGCCTGTTGTGCTCCACTTGATAGTTTGTTTTGGTATTCTCTAATTGTTTCTTCTCATCACATGGCCTTGCATATGTCCACCTTCTTTTTCTGATCACCCATGAGACAGGTTGTTGTATGCTCATCTGTCTTTATCAGTCGGCCATTAATATGTATCTATAGCCACAACTGGTAACTCAAAGTCTGTGAAGAATTTTGTTCTGAAACACTAACACAAGATAGTTTACAAAAACTGCACAAAGATATCCATGATTAACTCCATTTATGTAAACAAGAATAATTTCAATGACTGAAAACTGAGTCACTTTGAAAAACTAAAGTTCTGGTTCATGGGCTGTGCCATTACTTTGCGTGGGCATCTTTGCTTCCTGAAGTTGCTTTATTTTTATTGCATTATGTTTTTTTCATATCTGTTGTATTTTTTGGTCATATTTGTTGTACTATGTTTGAATGTTTGTTGTGCTGTGTTTTTCATATTTGTTGTATAGTGTTTTTCATATTTGGTGTATTGTGTTTTTTAAATATTTATTGTATTGTGTTTTTTCATATCTTTTGTGTTATGTTTTTCATATTTATTATATTGTGTTTTTCATATTTATTGTATTGTGTTTTTCATATTTATTGTATTGTGTTTTTCATATTTGCTTATACTGTGTTTTTCATATTTGTTCTGTTTTTCATATTGTATTGTGGTTTATATATTTTTCCTTCCATTGCTTAAATCCAGTATTGAATATATTAGTTGTTTTAGGCAATTTGTTTTTAGAATATTGATTATATTAATCAGTTTATAAACTTGTGGTGGTTTGTTGTTTTGTTGGTTGTTTTATAATTGGACTTAAGCACAAGAGCAGTCCGGTCGTAGTGAACTGCATCCAGTGTGAGGGCCATAAGAGATAAGATACAGCGTGTTCCAGTCCATCCAACTGTAAAATTGCATGAGTGATGCTATCCTGTTACAATAGTTGCCATAGAAGCCACAGAGTGTCTGCCTGCAAAGTGAGGTGTGACAAAGTAACCATATACAAGACTGTCAGTGCATTGAGGGAAAAGTGATGCTCACTTAAGAATGTGGGGACACACGGCTCCCTTCCCCTATGTCAGCAAAAGTTTGGGGACACACGGCTCCCTTCCCCTATGTCAGCAAAAGTTTATAACTGATTTTTTTTTTTAAAAAAAGGGTCATTAGATTCAGTATTCATTATTAGGTTCTTGGTGTCATCGCAAATGAGACAATCCCATAATCGCTTCACCAACTGTGCCAGTGAATATTGCACAGAATGTTCATCGATGGTCCTTTGCATCAGTCCTTGATGATGAGCCACCCAGTGAGAATGCCATTTTAGGAATTACAGCAGTCCACGTGTGAGACTGGTCAGCATTGCTGTTGGCATGAACTCTGTAGCTAAGGTGCCAAGCCAAACCATGCACACAAAGATCATCACAGTTCACCATTAGACATAACTAAGAACCATCAGTTCTGTCTATGCAAAGTTGTTAGATTATGAGACTGAAGTTTTGAAATTATGAACCCAGTAGCATACTTTATCTCAGGTGCTTGATAAGCTTTCATACCTAGCACATTTCAACAAAGAAGAAGTATTTTATTGAAAATGTGTGGTTTTTTTTTTTTTTTTTTTGGAAGAAAAATAAAAAAAAAACTATGCTGTTTTATACTTCATGCAGAATTCTTTATGTTGGGCCCGAGCAAGTGCTGCATGTTTGAACTTCAATGTCATGCTTATTCTTCTTCCTGTCTGTCGCAAAGTAATCAGTTACATCAGAGGTTCCTGTTGGGTAAGCATTTATATACTTTTTCTATTGAGTAAGCATTTATACACTTACTTGCTTGCATATGCATATTTGAGTCAGAGAAAATATGTGTAAAGCAGATAAAACCCTACTGTAAAAGGACAAGAATGAGATATATGGAATTTAAGAGAATTGGAAGGAAAGAATCTGTAGTGATAAAGAACAGAGGATCCTTGCATGAAACATTGCATATGAAGAAGTGTGGACAAGACCTGGGAGTTGAGAACTGCTGAAAACAGATAAAAAGTTTAAGATGGAGACAAGGAGATTTAGAGAAAAGCATCACTAGCATTACTTAACAAACACTAGTATGAATCAACAAGAATATCCACTAAAGTGAATGAGCAGTTCAAATTTGTATGAGGTAAAATAGATAAAATGTATTAACCAGAACTGTACCAAACTGAATGAATGAAGTATACTGCAAGAACTGTACAAGGCTGTGAGGAGAAGCGCACCGGCTATGTCTGTACCAGCTGCAGTAACTTGTCTACTGATCTCTGCTTCTGTGGAGGGAGAAGGTTGGGCTAAAGCGCATGTTTTTTAAAAGAACCTTTTTGACAGAAATCACTGGGGAAAAAATACAGGAAGTTGTTTATAAAATTTCTTAAATGAACAGTTGCACCGTATGTGTCTAGAAGGACATGGTCCACACAGGAAGGCTAGCTGTATTAGCTTGTAGAAATTCTTCTTCTATGTCCCTGGAACTGTGAGCTGGTATTGTGTGTGGTAGCTGATGCAGTGAAGATGTTGAGGTACAGTGTTGTTGTCTTTAGAGTGGGTTTTGGCAGGTGTTTTTTCAGTCCCTGAGTACAGGAGGGTGTGCAGTACTCTTTTAACAGACTCCACTTCCATGAGGACTGTAGTCATCCTTGCCATGTTAGCCAGGCTAGGGCTGTTACTGGGGGGGTTTCTAACGGAGAGGTGGGACGGGGTCTTGGTCAGCTGTGGTTCACTAGCCCTGATGCTAGCATGCCAGCTATGGGTTGCTGATTGCCAAATTGAACAGCGTCTTCCCTTTCAAGATTATAGAAATTCTTTGCGCATATATACTTGTGTATTGTCACGGTTAAATTATGGCACATTCAGCAAACTTAGCACTAGAACATAGGAAGTATACATCTCTTCTCAAGACACATTAGAGTAATAAGACCCAACATATGATTCATCTTATCCTGAATTTTTGCGTGGCAAATGTATTTTTATCTGACAGTATATCATGAAACTGGATTTATAATTTTGGGTTAAAATGAAAAAAAAAAAAAAAAGACAATAAATTCATAGATTTGGGAGGGTGGATTAAAACAGTGAGGGGGAGGGGGGTAAATAAATCTGTTTATTCGTGTTCTTAAAATAAACTCAACGATTGTGTATGTTCCTTCATTCAGTGTTGTCCTAGATTCCTCCGTCGGCAGCTTGACAAGAATATAACGTACCACAAGTATATTGCATACATGATATGCCTTCATTCAGGTAATGACTTGAGCTATTTTTTTGTTTAATTTGTGCATTCAAATCACATTTGAATTCATTTCTTTGTCTCTTCAGCAAAATTTAATCATTGTTTGAGTAAATGTAAAAATTAATAATTTACCGAAGTTATTGGTCAGATAGCAAGAGAATTCATGATGGATCAGCAAGCCAGTAGCAGGAGAGTTGGATGAAATGCACAGCCAGTAGATTTTTATCTTTTTTTTTTTTTTTGTGTCTCCCTGGAAGTGTGAGCTGATGTTCTTTGCAGCCAGTGCAGTGAAGATGTTTAGGCACAGCATTGTGTCAGTTTGGGAGTGAGTTTTGATGGATGGCTATTGTTTTTTTTTTTAAAGTCTCTTAGTGGGGCTAGACTAAGCCTGTTACTGATAGTGCCAGTGGAGAGGTGGGGTAGGGTCTTGATCAGCTAATGTTTGCCAGCC
Source organism: Achatina immaculata (assembly GCA_009760885.1). Taxonomy (NCBI): domain Eukaryota; kingdom Metazoa; phylum Mollusca; class Gastropoda; order Stylommatophora; family Achatinidae; genus Lissachatina; species Lissachatina immaculata. Next base: position 47,826,724 of record CM019692.1, read on the forward strand.
CCGATGCTACATGTAAGGAATATTACATTAATAACATTTCTTCATGTCCTCTCAGAACTGAGTTCTCTAGAGCCCTGGTGATCAAAATGCTGCAGATGCCATTTCCGTTCTTGTGTTATTTCTTTTCCCACTTCTCAGCCTCCTTGAGGACGTAGCTCCAGTGATACAGATATGTTCACCTACTTTTTTTTTCAGCTCTCCTTCTTCAGCTTTATTTTGGATCTTTCTTTTGGCTTGCTCTCCCTGTAATTAGTAGCGAACCAAGAAATCACTCTCCAGTATTAATGTGGAAAGTGGTGCAGGATTTTAACCATATAAGTTATTGTTGTTACCCCAAAGAAAATCTTGAGTATCACATTTTCTCTTTGACTTGCAGCCATTCACATTGCTGCACATTGCTTTAACTTTGAGCGCCTGGCATACTCCAAAAATGTGAGTGGGGACAATCTCATCAGCCATCTCAACCTTCTGCATACAAAGCCTAATGGAACATGGCTAAATCCTATACAGGTGTTAAATCCTGTAAGTGTACATAATGTCATGTTTTGTATGTGTTTCAAGATTTATTGTTATCCTGTAAGTGTACATAGTGTTATGTTTTGTATGTGTTTCAAGATTTCTTGTTATCTGTAAGTGTACATAATTTTATGTTTTGTATGTTTTTTCAAGATTTCTTGTTATCCTGTAAGTGTACATAATGCTTGTTTTGTATGTGTTTCAAAATTTCTTATTGAGCCCAGAACCATAAGTAGCAGATGGTTCTTTCTGATAATTTTGTAGAGAAGTCTGTAATTTGATGGAGCTGTGGTTCACTGGTCTAGATAATGATGTCATCTCACTTAGCTCCCATTTCTGCTTCTTTGTTTTCTTTTTTTTTTCTACATTCATGTAATGTGGGCTTTGGTATAGTTCCATATATATATATATATATATATATATATATATATATATGAGAGATTTATGATTCTTATGTGAGCTTCTGCTTGTCCTTACTGACAGTGTCAACAATGTGTGGACCTTGCTGTATAGGCAGACATCCATCCATTGATTTCAGAGGTAGTTTCCCTAACATACAAATGTCAGGTGATTGGATTGACTTGAGCTTGATGGTACAGGTTGACCACCAGTTTTCAGATGGAATTGATGGTCCGGCACCTCTGCTAATCTGGAAAAATCATTAATCTCTCAAGGCTCAGGAACCGAGGGCACCAGATCTACAGCATTGACATAAGCCATTTCACAGTGAAACACTATCTTACTCGTGTGCTCCTGTGCTGTTATAGAAAAAGAAGAGTAATATATTTGTCCAAGCATGTGAGGCAAAGAATACTAGCACAGTTTATAATCAGAGCTCGGAGTAGGGAATTGTGGGAAAGCATGATTGCCAACGCCAGCCGATAGGGCAACAGATAGATAGAGAGAGAAGGTTATGAGATATTTGTCCCATATTTTTCTTGTCTGCTGCAGGATCCAACAAAAGAGCTGTTTAAAACTGTCGCAGGAGTTACTGGAGTAATAATAACCTTATGCCTTGTACTAATTGTTTCATCCTCCACGGAAATCATCAGGTTAGTTTTATGTTGCTAGTCATTACTATTGTGTTGTCTTCTTCACACATGCAATTGTTTGTGTTTTGTCACAAAAAAATCCAGCATAATTTTTAATCTTGACTGGCAGCTTACATCTTCATGTGTTGAGTGTACAGTTTGCTAGTTTCATTCAGAATGCAGTAACTGTCAGTTTGGGAGTGTCTTGTCTTGTCCTCTTCCTCATGCACCTGTCAGTGTTGAGAGGTCAAAGAGATGTCCTGATAGGGTTCAGTGACTTGCTTCATGTAATAGGACATATAAGATTTCTATCATTTTCTTCCTACAGTTCTTATTGTGGATGTTTTTTCTGCGATATGCTGTCTGGCAATAGGTTGTGTGCTATGCTAAATCATTTGACTTGTTGCTTCCAGATGCAGTGAAATGCAGGCATTGCTCCAACCCTTGCCTAGATTGTGCCATTTCTGATTTTGTTTCTTCTTGTTACATTTAGTATTCTTCTCAAAAATCACATTTCTGACATGATTTTCACTTTGTTTTTGCCCTCTTTGTGTATCATATTGTTACTGTTTTCTTTTAGATACTTTTACTTTTGATGTGTCGAGCAACATTCTTAAGCCGTTATGTATTAAGGAATTTATATTATACCTTGAGAAATGGAGAAGAAGTGGACTTTATAAAATATAGCAATTTTATTTTTTGGGTTGAAATATAATATGTGTAATTCCTGTTTTTAGTTTTGAAATACATATGAAATTTTTCAGATAACATATGACTATCTTATTTTAAAATCTGTTCATTTGTGCTGTAGATATTGAATAAAGTTCTAAATTTTATTGGTGATGTATGAGTTTTTTTGTTGTTTTTTTTTTTGCACTGCACACTGAGTTATGTTTTTTGTTTTGTTTTGTGTTTTTTTCATTTTTCAGACGTTCCAATTTTGAAGTGTTCTGGTTTACACATCATGTTTTCATCATTTTCTTCATTGGTTTCGTTATTCATGGTGTGCAGTAAGTCACAATTTTTAAAACATTGTTTGGTACTTAGTTTGATATACATAGCACTTTTATTTATAATGTTGTCTCACCACTGTTCTAAACATGTTACTAGTTCAAAGATCCTGAAGGTGAATACCATAATATTTTCTCACCACTGTCCTGTGTATGTTAATAGTTTGAAATACATACCAATCTTTAGCAAAACTGGTACCCTGTTAACATCAAGTAAAGACCAAAAGCAAAGATGGGCTGAACACTTCCAAGAAATACTTAATTGACCACACCCAAAAGAATTGATAAACCTTGAAACCAACTTACCAGTCCCACAACTAAATGTCAACCTAGATGAAATCACATTGACTGAAATTGAAACAGCTGTGAATCTTATGGCTAATAACAAAGCTGCAGGTGAAGATGCAATAACAGCTGACATGTTAAAAGCTATTATCAGTGACAACATGAGCCAATTACAGAGAATGTTTAATAAAGTTTGGAAAGAAGAAAAGGTTTCTTCTAAATGGAAAAAAAAGAATCATTGTCAAAATACCACCAAAAAAAAAAAATAAATAAAAAAGGAAACCTTAGTGATTGCTATAATTGGAGAGGAGTGACCTGACTATCATTTGTGTTAAAAGTGTTTTGCAAAATCATTATAACAATATAATATAATTAAAGATACAGTGGATACTGCAGTGAGAGAAGAACAAGCAGGATTTTGAAAAGGGAGAAGCTGTCTTGACCAGATCTTTACTTTAAGACTAATACTTGAAGAACATATTGAAAAACAAAAAGTCATTAATCCTGAACTTCATTGACTTTAAAAAGGTATTTGATAACATACACAGAGATTCACTGTGGAGAATTTTTAGACTATATAGAATGCCATCTAAAATTGTCAACATCATTAAGGATCTCTACAACGGACATATTTGTGCAGTCAACACAGAAGAAGGAATGAGCAGTTGGTTCCTTGCTTTTTGGAATTGCCATAGTCTTCATAATGAAAAAATGTTGCACAGGTAAAACGGGCATTGATTGGGTACATGGGACTCAACTAGAAGATCTTGATTTTGCGAATGACATAACTCTTATCAATGACAATGTGAATTCGATGCAAGAAAAAAACAGATACCCTGTCATCACTGACTAGCAAAATAGGACTTGAAATTAACAAGAAAAATACAAAAAAATAATGAAACTTCCCATTAATCAAGAAGGAAAAATATATGTAGAAGGAACAGCTGTTGAAAAAGTCAACCAGTTTGCAAATCTCGGTAGCTACATAGACTGGGATGGTGGCACCAGAAAGGAAGTTAGAATTGCAGAACCAGCATTAACCTTCAAGAATCTTGAGAACATATGGCACTCTAAAGTTATAAGCACAAAAAGCAATTTAAGATTGTTCAATTAAAATGTAATATCCACCTTCATTTATGCATGCGAAAGCTGGAAAACCAGTAAAGAAATAAACAAGAAGTTAGACTCTTTTGAAAACAAATGCCTAAGGACAATACTCAGTATAAAGTAGAATTCAAGAACAACGCAGAGATAAGGCATATGAGTGAACAACAACCTATCTCATGGGTGATCAGAAAAAAAGAGATGGACATATTTCGGTCACTTGATGAGAAGAAAAAATCATCAAGTGGAACACAGCAGGCCAAAAAAAAAAAAGAGGTTGACCATGTGAAACTCTAAAGAAGACATTGTTAAGAGAGGCCAAATTAGTAGGCATAAAATCCCTTGATGAGGTTGAAAAGCTCACCGAAAACTGCAAAACTCGGTGAACTACCATGCAAGCTCTATGTGACGTTTAATGGCACGGGAAGGATGTAAGATGAATGTGATGGTGGAATCAGCCACTAAAGAAACTGCCTTGCAAAATGATGCTTATCAGCTTCTACAAACATCTAACATTTACCTACTTGCTTTCAGAACCATCTTCTAAAACAAAGAGTCATTATTATATGAACAAAGGAGAAATCTATACATGCAAAATACGTATGAATTTTGTGGGTGCTTCTTTTAACAGGATGATTATACGTCGTCAGAATAATTTGTCTTCCCATCCACCTTCCATGTGTTCTCAGAAGTTCAAATCATGGGGCAAACCTCCTTGTGAATCACCAGAGTTTGCAGGCTCAAGTCCTAAGGTGTGTTTAACCTGCAGCCAATGTATGATATGCAGACTTTTTTTTGTTTGTTCAGAAAATTCTTACACATTTCCCATGCTATCATATGTCACATAGGGCTTCTTGGAAAACTACCATGCGAGTTCTATGCGACGTTTAATGGCACAAGAAAGATGTAAGATATAAAATTGCAAGGTTGTGTATATAGCTTTGTGACAGTGGCTGAGTATATTTGTATATTGTTATTTTGTTGCTGTAACATATGATATAAAGGTGAAGTTACAAAATTAAAAGAATGCTACAGAGTGGGTGAACACTTGAATGTCTGACGAAAATTCACAGGACTTATTGAAGATAGCACCTGAGTGGCGTACATAGATTGTAGAGTGATTGTGGGCACCAGAGTGACATACACAGACTATAGAGTGATTGCAGGCACCAGAGGGACATACACAGACTGTAGAGTGATTGTGGGCACCAAAGTGATATACACAGACTTCAGAATGATTGCGGGCACCAGTGCTTGACATACACAGACTGCAGAGTGATAGTGGGTACCAGAGGGACATACACAGACTGCAGAGTGATAGTGGGTACCAGAGGGACATACACAGACTGCAGAGTGATAGTGGGTACCAGAGGGACATACACAGACTGTAGATTGATTGCGGGCACCAGTGCTTGACATACACAGATAGCAGAGTGACTGCATAGATATGGAAGATTTGCAATCATTTATCTTCAGCGTACATCTCTCAACTTATTACATTCACACATTGAAACAAATTGCTTCACTTTCATCTTTCAATATTTTTTTTTTCTCTGAATTAACACCATCTCCCTACTGATCTGTCACATTTCCTCTTGAAGTTTTTTTGTTTTTTTTGTTCAGAAAGCGAAGAAATCTAAAATTAGTTTGATCTGAAAGATGCAGGCCCTGAAATTTATTCATCTGTTGTAAATTTCATCATCATCATCATGTGCCGTGCCGACTGGCGTTGGCTATTATGCTTCTCCAGAGTACGCGATCCTTCATGCATGCCATCAGCTCAGTTGGTGATCTCCTCTCACACCATCCCGTCAGACTGTCCAGTATCATTTCTCTTGGTCTTCCTCTTGATCTTCCTCCTTCTATTTTTCCTGTTATAATATTTTCAATGCCCCCTCTTCTCATTGCATGTCCTATGAAAGTACATTGTCTCTCTCTTATCTTTTTGACAAGGTTTTTTGTCTCTCCAGATCTTCTCCTACATTCTTCATTAGTTATTTTTGCTGTCCAGGGGATTCGCAACATTCTTCTAATAAACCACATTTCTGCTGCTTCCAATGATTTTTGTGCAGACTTGCCTATTGTCCATGATTCACTTCCATATAACAAGATAGGTTCAATATAGCATTTTAGTACTCGTTTTCTAACATTCATTGATAAGGATGTGTTGGTCAATATGTTTCTCATTCTCTGAAATGCAGTCTTTGCTTGGCCTATTCTGTTCCTAATTTCTGTTCTGCATTTCCCATCTGAAGTTATTACTGCTCCAAGGTATTTGAATTTCTACACCTGCTTTAGAACAGTTCCGTTTAATTTAATACTGCATGCTGGTGGATTCTGTTTCTTAGATATAACCATAGTCTCTGTCTTTTTGATGTTCAAAGTAAGGCCATAAATTAAATTTATTGATGGTTTATGTGTAATGTAGATTGGAAGCTGAGTGATTATGTATGAATAAAGCTGGTAACAGTAATATGAACCATATTTATAGCATTTGGGACACAGTTATGTCTGCTCTGCTGCCTTTTCCAGCAGCCATTAAATTGTTATAATTAAATTTTGTCACTTTAGCAAAAGAAAATTAGAGCAGAAAATGTGATTGGACGATGCTGTGGATTGTTATATTTTAATTGACTTCATCACATGTCATGGAGCAAGAAGCAAAAGAGGAGTATTGTGAATGCTAGCAAAAAAATGTGAAGGGTCACAGCTGTGAAATGCTATAATTTGATTGGTTCATATGTTTTTCTTCATCAGAGCTGGATCTGGCTGCTAGTCCCTGCCATCATTTATTTTATAGAAAGAATAGCGCGGCTTGTAAGTGGTCTGCAACGTGTTATTATTTCAAAAGTAAGTATGTTTTATTTACTGATCTCAGATCTTGTCCATTTTCTGCAAGTGCATCTTTCTCTTTGCTTACTGGAATGTGCATATTTGTTATTTTTGAAACCTCATACAAAAGAAGTAGCTTTGTTCTTGTTATAAATAGTGTGAAGTAAAGTTATTCACTCTTCTGCCAAATGTCAGTAAATTATAGCAATAACAGATGAGGAAAAGATAGGAATCCTTAGAACTGTACATAGATGAAAACAGGCTCTTCATCCCCATAAAGAAAAAGAGGTTACTCTTATTTGATGATCTTAAATAATGGTCTAGAAAGAACAGTTATGCAGGGTATGATTCTTGTGAATTGAGGAAGACAGCAGCCAAGGAGACAATCGACCCTGCATATCTCTAACACGTTGAACACCACACTCACTGAAATGGGCATTCTGGCTAGAAGAGGCATTTTCAGATGGCCATCAAAGGAGCACTCTTCAGTGAAGGACATGCCATATGAATGAATAACTGCAAACTGCTAGAGCTTTCTTTGTGTGAACCACAGAAATGAATCCTGCCCACCAAACTATGAGTACATTGCCAAACTTCCCAGCAGCATCATAGATGCCTTGTTTTTTTTTTCAGAACATACTGTGAGGAAGGGAGGTAGAATCTTAACTGAGTATAATCTTCAAAACTTAGCTTTAGAATAATGTTTGGATGGGTAAATCCTTTTAGTATGTTTCAGGAATGCTGACTATCACAGCAGAAACAATAACACGACTGCAGTACATGATCTAGCCATAGTAAGCCAGATCAGATGTGTTAGTGTTAAAAGTTTCATTGCATTCAACAAAAATATTGAATCTATATTTGCCTGTCTTATATGAATAGTTAAGAGTGCAGGCACTCGTGGAAAAGGTTTGGGTTTGTATATAGCATTTGATATATAAATTTAAACCGGTTGAAAACTGGTAGCATCCCCAATTCCAATGACTAGGCTATAGTATCATAAAAGTCTGATACCAATAACAGCACGGCGAGGTAAGATGCTGTTGTGACCGACTTTAGTTTGCTGGCCTCATGAGTGATATCCTTGAGGTTATCATCTTAGCTCCCACACAGTGAACACATTATGGTGAATATTCACTTATTTTTCAGGTTATCAATCATCCGTCAGGAGTATTTGAACTTCAGATGCAAAAAAAAGGTTTCCATGCTGCACCTGGACAGTACATTTTGATTCAGTGTCCAGGTGCTTCACATCTGGAGTGGCATCCCTTTACTCTCACATCGGTATGTTCAGTGTTAATGCCATATGCTGTCTCGTTATTGTAGGTGTTATGGTTGCCCTGAAAATGTGTCCAAAATTCATTGGAGGACAGTTCAGTGTAAAATAAATGCCATAAAAGTAGCAACTGTGAAAAGTTTAAATTTTTTAAAATTTAGCATAGTGGGGACTAACATTGTTGTATTATCATGAAAATGAGTGTTATGTAATATAGTATTTTCCTTTAAAGCACTGACATCATACACTTCAGGAAGATATTCACCAATAATGATGTCAGGCACACAGTTTTACAGCAGGGTTGGCTCAAAGGCTCTGTACTGAGTCTCCATGACCTTCTAGTGGGTAAAAGACAGGATATTTCGAAGATCAGAAAGCACCAGGCATCCTTTGTTGAATATATCCTTAGATCTTTTTTGTGACAAATATGGTTGTCATCAGTTCATGCTATATGCATCAGTCATTTTAACCTTCCTTTGCTAAGTGTTATCCTCATAGTTGGAGGCTTAGAATATGGCAGTATGTCAATTAGTTGCTATGTCCTGCCAACTGAAAGTTCAGTAATAAACACCCTTTATATTCCTGTACCTATTCTTATAGGCTGCTTACAGCCTATTAGAGGGATAGTTGTAATACAGACATCTCTGAGCTTTATAAAACAGATATATATTTTTCTTTAACCTAATCTCAGGCCCCTAGTGATGATTACTTCTCAGTTCACATTCGTCGAGTGGGAGACTGGACAAATGCTTTAGCTAAACTGTGTCATGTAGATGAAGGAGAATTCCAGGAGGCTTGGAAAATGCCAAGGTGGGTAAAGTAAATATCTGAGACTAATTGTATGAAGGTCTTATTTTTATTTTGGGATGATGGAGCTCCCTGTTCCTGCATGCTAAAAGCTGTTGCCAGCTGATATCACAGTGAAGAACTTTGTCCTCTTGTGTTCAGTTCAGAATATAAGCAGTTTTCTTCATTGCAGGGTACCTTGGAAGCAATTTTGTTCATTGTTGATCCAATTTGGGGCATTTATGTAGGAAATTTTCAGCTGTTTCCCTTCTTATTATACCAGTGTCTGCAGTCTGAGCTGTGCTTGTGGTTGTTTTTAATCTTTTTTTTTTTTTCTACGTGTTTGTTTAAATGGTGTGGTTTGTTTGCAGCCTAAAAATGTTGGTTTAGTTTTTCTCACTTTAGATTGTATCTTTAGACTGTATGCTTCATCATGTGGGTCAAGTTTGCTTATGTGTTTGTGCAGGACTCTCTCAGTGTTCCTCCTTGTCCACTGGTTCTGCCATTTTCTTTAATGATGCCTAACAGGAGTTTCTTAAATGTGTGGTAAAATGCTTCTTTGATGATGTCTAGCAGGAGTTGCTTAAATGTGTGGTAAAATGCTTCTTTGGTGATGTCTAGCAGGAGTTTCTTAAATGTGTGGTAAAATGCTTCTTTGATGATGTCTAGCAAGAGTTGCTTAAATGTGTGGTAAAATGCTTCTTTGATGATATCTAGCAGGAGTTTCTTAAATGTGTGGTAAAATGCTTCTTTGATGATGTCTAGCAGGAGTTTCTTAAATGTGTGGTAAAATGCTTCTTTGATGATGTCTAGCAGGAGTTTCTTAAGTGTGTGGTAAAATGCTTCTTTGATGATGTCTAGCAAGAGTTGCTTAAATGTGTGGTAAAATGCTTCTTTGATGATGTCTAGCAGGAGTTTCTTAAATGTGTGGTAAAATGCTTCTTTGATGATGTCTAGCAGGAGTTTCTTAAATGTGTGGTAAAATGCTTCTTTGATGATGTCTAGCAAGAGTTGCTTAAATGTGTGGTAAAATGCTTCTTTGATGATGTCTAGCAGGAGTTTCTTAAATGTGTGGTAAAATGCTTCTTTGATGATGTCTAGCAGGAGTTTCTTAAATGTGTGGTAAAATGCTTCTTTGGTGGAAGTCACTAGCACCCTGGTTGGCAAAGTCATTTGCCATCTTGTTACCAAGAATTCTGCAATGATGTGATATCCACTGAAATGTGACTGATATTTCATATTTTTTTATAGAATTTGTCCACAAGCATCACAGGTCAAGTTGGGCTTCCAGTTGCCTGTAGCTGGGGGTAAGAGAAAATGACCATACACTGTGGTTTAGCCATATTATTTTCAAGGTAATTCCAGAATTTACAGGCTTTTCTCAATAGTAATCATCTTAGCAGTGTCCATAGGAGCAGTTTTCTCCACACTGGTCCATGTATTTGTGGTCTATCATCAGTGTAGCACTAGATATTCTATTACTGCACTGTAACCAGCAGTTGCTGTGCATTTAAAGATTTATGAATCTGCCAAGCCCATTGAATGTATACATTGAAGATAGCAAAATAGAACAAGTAGAAGAAATCTGGTACAGGGTGGTTGTAAATTAAGGAAAAGGTCAGCTCATTTTGCTCTGGGCCTGCTGCATGTAACACGTAATTACGCAAATTTACCTGGGGTCTCTGGTCATTCTCGGTTGTTTATATGTTGTTTGTACTGTACAAAGCTACCACAGTTTTCTGTACCCTCAGGGAGTCTGCTTCAATCTGATCAGTGTATGAGAACCCAAATTTCTCTGTTTGGCATGATAAGATAAGGCTTGACTCCACCTATCAGGGTATGTTAATTTGCAGAACTCATGTTTGTGGTCATCAACAAACCCTCAAGCTGTGCATGAAACACCCCTGCATGACCTGAAAATTGGTGTGTGGGTTGCGCTATCCAGACGCATTGTAGGACCTGTATTCTTTGAAGAAACCGTAGATTCTAGGCATTATTATTCAATACTCTACGACTTTATTGGACAGTTTCAAGAGGGCAAGATAATGTACTCTTGGTTTCAACAGGATGGTGCTACTGTGCATACGGCTAAAAACTCAATGAAACTCTTGGAAGAGGTTTTTTGCGAACATGTCATATAAAAAAACTTATGGCCCCCTCGGTCACCAGATCTAAACACACTGGATTTTTACTTGTGGGGAAAACTAAAATTTAATGTGTACTGTGATTGACCACGCAATTTATCAACTTGTCCTGTACATAGTGCCTTGTATGTTATGAGAAATTGCGATATGTTAGAGCAGATGGAAAGCCATTAGTGCCCAATCACCTTGTGAGTTTATGAAAATACTGCATTATAAAAGACAGATTTATAAAAATTTGAAATTTGATCAGATTTATAAAACAGTTGCTACACTTACCTCATAACATATGTTCAAAGTGGTGCCCTTGTGCATCAACACATGCTTGTGAGCGTTTTATTTTCAAACACCTTTTTGGAGCTCATCATGCGAGATATGTCTCTTAGCATAGAAACTATTGCAGATTTCAGTTCATAACATACAGTCATAACATACAAGGCACTATGTTACAGGACAAGTTGAGAAATTATGACTTAAGACGGTAGGAACTGCACCATGCCTACGATATATAGAGAAACAAAGAATTAAGTTGTTTGTCCACTTAATGAGAATGAGAAATCCACTTTCACTCTATGACACTCAGACCAAGGCGTAAATGATTCACCGAGGCATAACAGATTCTCAACTGCACCATCATGTGAGATATGTTTCTTAGCATAGAAACTATGGCAGATTTCAGTTCATAACATACAAGGCACTATGTTACAGGACAAGTTGAGAAATTACAGTCATAACATACAAGGCACTATGTTACAGGACAAGTTGAGAAATTACGACTTAAGACAGTTGGTAGGAACTGCACCATCATGCTATAAACTGAAATCTGCAATAGTTTCTATGCTAAGAGACATATCTCGCATGATGAGCTCCAAAAGGTGTTTGAAAATAAAACGCTCACAAGCATGTGTTGATGCACAAGGGCACCACTTTGAACATATGTTATGAGGTAAGTGTAGCAACTGTTTTATAAATCTGATCAAATTTCAAATTTTTATAAATCTGTCTTTTATAATGCAGTATTTTCATAAACTCACAAGGTGATTGGGCACTAATGGCTTTCCATTTGCTCTAACACATCGCAAGTTACCTTGGAGAATCTGTTACACCTCGGTGAATCATTTACGCCTTGGTCTGAGTGTCATAGAGTGAAAGCGAAACAAAATCTGAGTTAACTCTTCCCATGCTGGAGGAAGAAACACGGACGTGTTCTGGAGTGCTAGAGTAAAAACGCGGGTCTTCATATGTTAGGGGGTATAGTTATAAAATGGAATGGAAAACAGTATTTACATGTACTTCCATATACTCATTATGTTTCAAAGTATAACTAAATGAATGAAAATTTCTTAAATGCAGAGTTTTTTGGGAAAAAAGAAGTAATGTGATGTTTTTAGACACTGATTGTGCCCAGCTCACCATCGGCTAGGTCTAGATATGCACTACTTACCATCTGAGATGTGTAGATCTACTTGTCGAGCTCATATTCTGATTCTGTGTTGCATTCTCGCTAAATTAATGTCTGAAATAACTTCTAACTACTTCTCCAGTCATCTAATTATGTCTAGATCTACTTGGATACATTCAAGAGCAGTGGGGTGGTCACAGGCCATGTCCATACCCCTATCTACATCATCAAAAATTGAAAAATTTTGGTCTTTCGCTTCCTTTTTCTCGGTCGGAATCGCTCATAACTAGGCACCCTTTCGCCATTTTGAAAAGTGTCACCGGAATCGCGGACGAATTATGTACAATCTAAATGTTACACCGGTTGTTTTATCGAAAAAAACCAATGATCACTATAATGACCATTCGCACGCATCGGATAGACCGGAAGCGACATTATAATGTCGAAAAGCACGGTAAGAGTAATTTACAATCACCCTGTATCTTGGAAGCATGTTCACAGAAGATGGGAAGCTTGATAAAGAAAATGATGTTAGAACACAAAAAACCAATGCTGTTGCATACCAGCTATCTTTGCTGATTAAATGCCCCAACATCCCACTTGAAACTAAGAGAATACTAATTAATAGCATATTCCTATCAACGCTGTGCTACCAATTCCAGACATGGACAGTTACTAAGAAAAATCAGAATAAAATAACCACAGGTGAAATGAGATGTTTTAAGAAAGCAGCAAACATCACCAGATTTGACAAGCTAAAAAGTGACACCATAAGACAGATGATAGGACCTGCATCATGTCTATGACAATAGAGAAGCAAAGAATCAAGTGGTTCGGCCACTTAATGAAAATGACACATTCACAGCCAACTGCGAGAGCCATCACCCCAAGAACTACAAGACACAGATCAAGAGTAATATCAAGAAAGAGTTGGATAGACGGTATCAGAGAGATACTGCTAATTATGGCATGATTGTTACTGAGGTCACCTATTTAGCCCAAAAATGCCAAGTGCATCTCCCCTCGACACTTCATGACACAAGAGAAGGGATAAAATAAAAGTTAATATTCATAATATACTTTGCTATACTGCAGTTCTCATATTTCTATTCACATTTCTATTTTCACTGAATGCGTTCTTTGACTGTTTTATGTCTTCTTTTTTTTTTTTTCTTGAATTGACAGATTGTATGTAGATGGTCCGTTTGGGACAGCAACTGAAGTAAGTATTAGTAAACACAAAAAATTTGAAATTTTTTTTTTTTCATAGCTTGGTACTAGCAGCTGTAAGATCAAGATAATATTGAAAAGATTTGTAAATGTTAGATTCTTTCATTAAAATTAAACTTTTTTAAAATCACATTTGCAGTCTGTACTATTGACAGGCATTGGTTTAGTGTCATGCATAAACTATTAAGTTCTCTGCTTCAAGTGACTTAAAATACCGAAGTTAATGTGTTCCAGTTTTAATCTTTTAATTCATTCAGAACTTGGTCAGCAGGTAGTGTATTTAACCAATAGATGTGTTCTCTGCAATAATTTGCAAGATGAATTTTTTGTGATTTCAAAATTTAGTCACTCCAGTCGCAAGAAATTTTTTAGATTAAAGATGACTGTGTGAAGCTGGAACAAGTGGACAAGAGGTAGCCGGAAGTATATAATGTAATTTTACGAAAAAAAAAAAGACAAGAAAAAAGACCAAAAAAAAAGACAAAAAAAAAAAATATGAAAAATAGGAGGAGAGAACTGGCAATGAAATATAACAGTGGGAACACAAGGTAATGAAAGACCAGCAAGAGCTTCTTCTTTCTTTTCTTCATCATTCTCTCTCAAAAGGACGGTGATTGCGGTGGGTTGTGGTTATGCACCTATTGGCCCAACACATCCAACTTCGGCTCGACACATTTTTAAGACTGTTCGTCCTTCCACCGTGATCCATATTCACATGGCCAGTTTGCTGTCTGATTCCAAGGGCACTGGTGGCAGGTAGAATAGAGCTGTGGCTGGCTGACCGCTGTCTCATTCAGCCTGAGTGTGTCTTCACCCCAAACAATGAGAGCAAATCAGTAATAATGGATCCCCCCTGGGAACAGCTGTGTTAAGAGCACACTTATCTTAACATAGTGTTTGTGAGACAGGGAACATAGATCTGTTTGCTTAAAAACTCTGACCTACTTCTGTAGCCCAGAAACTTGTAGCAATCAACACTAATTGTAATCGTTATTTTTGTAAAATGTAATGTCAGGTTGGTGAACAGATGGGGACATGGAGATCGCCAGCAGGGATGAGGAAAATATGATGTGAAACCAATGAATCCAGGACGTGACAAGCCTATGGGTCTTTACAACAATGGCTATCAGAATGATGTAAACAAAACAAAGCCAGCAGACTATGGGTGGCGGGGAATGGATATCATCGAAGCACTCATCAGATTCCTCATCCCAAAGTCGGAGTGTCTCTGTAGAACTGTCTCAAAGCCATCTGACATAGAGAAGGGGCTTAAGTACAGCCACCAGATGCCTACACCACTCTCTTCGTGGCAGTCTGAGCAAGACCACAGTCTGCCCTAGCAAGGAAAGGTACTGAAGTCGGAGGTACCCAGCCAAAAGGCGCATCACAAAACTCAGGGTACCACACATCAGTGCCGATATGCGTACAAAGAAGAAAAAGAATAATGGATAATCTTTTTTTTAAATTAAATCTTTATTTGCAACAAATTCAAACTACTTCAAATGGAATTGTACATGTATATACATGCATGGTTACACAATAAAGGGTATTTAAGCTGAATATATGAACTTGTGATGAGAATGAGGTGCAAATTTGTTTCAAATATTTGGTCAGAGGTTTATGTGGTATTCTGAAGGTCAGTAGTCCTGACGGCCATAGCTGCTCCTTTTGGGCAGTAGGTGACGCCAGGCAGGAGGCAGGATGAAAGATGTCTACTGTTAGGTGAGGGTTAATATTGCAACATTAAGAGGGATTTGGAGGAATGATGAATAGATACAAGGGAGATAGTGTTCTTTTATCCTTAAGGAAAACATACACTGCATCTGGGTAGAGACTTGAAAAGATTTGCCGAGAATGGATACAAAAGTGCTCTTTATCTAAAAACAGATACATGGCGTGATAAAGGCACTTGTTGTGTCATAGTTTTGTTGTAGTTGGTGAAGTACTATGACAAATCTGAGTTTCATTTATCTAAGGAGGGGTGTTGGGGTACAATTTCTTCATCTTTTGTTCGAAGATATACAGAAAAATACCATCATTAGACATTCTTTCTTGTATTTTGCTTTGTTTCTGCAGGCCCATCCAAGACATCTAAAATCACTCAACAAAATTATCAACTTCTCCTGTGTGTTTGCTGTTGCATTTGGGTAGTATTTAGCATGATTGCTCTGTATATGTCTGTTTTTTTGTTCTGTTTCTTTTTCTCTTCTACTTGTGAGAAGTTTCAGTGCTTGTGATATTGTTTTGCATGTAAAATAAATGTGGTCCGCAGTTTCCTGTTTGTTTTCCCCTACATAACTTACATCCGCTTGTTTTATTTGTAATGTGTGTTGTTTCTAGAGGTGTCAATAGCCCATATGTTATCTCTTTAGCTTTGGGCATAATCCCTGTGATGTGTAGGTTTTGGAATGTTTGGATATAGTTTGTGATAAAGTAGTTGTATCCTCTTTGATTCTAAATTGTAATGGTGGTTCTTGTTCTCTGACTAGTTGTTTGTAAATATCAGAAGTTTTTTTGTTTTTTTTTTTGTGTAGTAAGTGTTTGTACTTTGTTAAGTTTTGTATACATTGTAGAAGAGGAGCAATGTTCCAAAATGGTGAGGTTGTGTACTGGTGATTCTACAAAGGTTAGTTAATCTATTGGTGATTCTACAAAGGTTAGTTAATCTATTGGTGATTCTACAAAGGTTGGTTAATCTATTGGTGATTCTACAAAGGTTGGTTAATCTATTGGTGATTCTACAAAGGTTAGTTAATCTATTGGTGATTCTACAAAGGTTGGTTAATCTATTGGTGATTCTACAAAGGTTAGTTAATCTATTGGTGATTCTACAAAGGTTAGTTAATCTATTGGTGATTCTACAAAGGTTAGTTAATCTATTGGTGATTCTACAAAGGTTAGTTAATCTATTGGTGATTCTACAAAGGTTGGTTAATCTATTGGTGATTCTACAAAGGTTGGTTAATCTATTGGTGATTCTACAAAGGTTAGTTAATCTATTGGTGATTCTACAAAGGTTGGTTAATCTATTGGTGATTCTACAAAGGTTGGTTAATCTATTGGTGATTCTGCAAAGGTTGGTTAATCTATTGGTGATTCTACAAAGGTTGGTTAATCTATTGGTGATTCTACAAAGGTTGGTTAATCTATTGGTGATTCTACAAAGGTTGGTTAATCTATTGGTGATTCTATAAAGGTTGGTTAATCTATTGGTGATTCTACAAAGCTTGGTTAATCTATTGGTGATTCTACAAAGGTTGGTTAATCTGTTGATGATTCTACAAAGCTTGGTTAATCTATTGGTGATTCTACAAAAGTTGGTTAATCCGAGTCTTACCTAATAGTGTGCTAGTGCATGTTTTTGTGGCTCTTTGATGATGCCTTCTAGGTATTTAATTCTTAGTGCTTGTATTTTTGTTGCAGTGTTTTGTAGTGTGACAAAACCATTATCAAGAGAGTTAAGTACAGTGAGACACCTTTTTTTTTTTTTTTTAAATCGGGGTGTCCAGTTGGTGGCCAACAGGACATGAGTGGTCTCCAAGGTGCTTTTTTTTTTTTTGTAGCCCATGAGGTTTTTATGAAAATGTAATTTATTTGATTAAAATTAACATTTCTTTTATTCAAAACTTGTTTAAAAAACATTTTAAAAAAATATGAAAAGTCAGTGAAATAAAATCAATTCACCTTTACTTCATAACTATCGCTTTTTCCTCTTTATGTAAGTTGGCAAAAACTTGCTGATTTAGATGTGGTTTCCATAGAGTTATGGCCCTTGAGGTCACTGAAATTGGGCACCCCAGATCTAAAGAGTTGACAAAAATGGCTTTCTTTACATATATGAGCGGATCAAGTAAGAGTCTTGCATTAAATGAGTGTTTTTTGGTAATAGGTGAGTTGCTTTCATATTCTGCATAAGGCAACAAGTTTCTTATTTCAGGATGTTTTTGCATATGATGTAGCAGTATTGATTGGCTGTGGTATTGGCATTACACCATTTGCCTCAGTTCTAAAGTCAATTTGGTGAGTCACATATAGTGAAATTTCAAAACAGATTTTTTTTTTTTAACAAATATATAATGAAGCTTGACTATAGCAAGGTAGTATAACAGCAATACATCTGTGTTTCTTGCTCATCTGATTCTATATTCTGCCTTTATACATCACTCGGCCTTTCATTTTTTTTTTCTTGTGACTCTGTTATTGAAGTTATATAGATAATGTATATAATGCTTAGAGGCGTAATGCTTAGAGGTCCCAGTTTAATACCCCTTTTAGGACAGAATTTTTTTTTTTTTAACCTGGCCGGCAACCTCAAGAAATGGATACTGGGGGTTCATAAAGAGAAAGAAAAGATATTGAGGGCAAGAACTGTAAATATGCGAACACATTTGTTAGCTCACAGTTATATGGCTTACACATATGAAGATGCTGTCACGTCATGCTCATATGGCAAGCAGATCCGTGGGACAGTTTCTTTTTTTTAAACTTATATATGATTTTTTGTGGTAGCATTTAGTTAAATTTATACAAATATTTACATTTGTAGGTTTCATTTGTGTATGTTTGTGAGTGAACGAACATGTGTGTGTTTCTTCTGTGTATTTTTTGTTGGTAGTGATAAAAGCTGAAATATAAAACTTTGTTCACATGTTAACACAAACTGACCAGCCTCAGACTTTTGTTTTATCACAGGTATAAATTTTGCCACCCCAAGGAAACCTTACCACTTAAGTGTGTATATTTGTACTGGGTGTGTCGTGGTACCGATGCATTTGAGTGGTTCCAGGGTCTCTTGCTTGACCTAGAGAGGCAGATGAGACAGAGGAATACATTAGATTTTCTGAAGTTCAATATATACTTGACTCAGGGCTGGAATGCCAACCAGGTATAGTTGCGGAAGCTGATCATTCATTGATATGCTGTTCCACCCTCATTTCTTTTGCTTGTCTTACCATAAAATAACAGTAAACATCACTTTGCTTTTCTTACCACAGAAGTGTAGTTTATATCACTTATTTCACAGCTTTTCTTTCCATCTAAGGGTAGTTTATAACACTCATGCCATATTTAGTTCTTCCAAACAAGTAGTTTATACCACTCATACCATATTTAGTCCTCCCAAAACAGATAGGGTATATTCAATCAGTCATTTGCATGTTCCTGTAGGCCTCTCAGTTGTAGGCAAGATGCCCTGATTCTGATGCATCCATCTGCAGATTATCAACGATGTCTTGCAGCCATCTTTGCCTTGGTCTTCCTCTTTTTCCCATTATGTACCCTTCCAAGACGGTCTTCTCTAGATTATCATGTCGTTTAATGTGTCCATTGTATGTTACTCATTTATTATGTAGTTTTCCATAGAAAAACTACACATTTCTTTACTTATATTCCCATATAAAGATTGTTTTATAAAGTATAATGTGTATTTTAAAAAATCTAGACTAGTTTTCTGAACTTCACTTTGTTGCATTTCTTATATTACTGAAACAAAATGCTCTTATATTGAAATTCCAACCTGTGCAAATTTTTTTTTTCATTTCAATAGAACAGTAGAAGGCATCTTGTCACAGAACATTTACTACCTTTAGCAAGGTTAGTTGAGAGGCAGGTGCTAGATGTTTTTCCTAAGAAAAATTACTTGTGTAAGACTTTTCCAGACTCGATAACAGTATCATATCATTCCTTTAGTTGAATTCCTCATTATTTTGACATTAGTAATTACACTGTTCTTAATTCTTCAGGCCAGGAACATCGTGCTTCATGATGAAGATTCTCCTTATGATGTAGTGACAGGACTGCACCAGAAAACCTACTTTGGCAGGCCTCCTTGGGAAACAGTTTTCAGACAGTTAGCAGAAGACCACAAGGGGTGAGATTTTCATTTTTAACTCTTATGCCACCATAAGCTATTTAAACAAATTAAAATAACTGTAGTCATATGGTTTTCTTCTATAGCTATTCTTTTAACAGTTTCAGACGTCGACTTGTATACTTTTGAAGTAGCTGGTGGTCATCTGGAGGGCATGGACATGCCCGTAGTTTGTTTTGGAGTGGTGTGGTAGTTGGCCATATTTTATTTCTGTGTTGCTCATATATTGGACACTCCTGTGCTTTGCTGTTATCTTATTAGTGTCACATGCACATTCGTCAGTTGATGCCATCTTGAATTTATTGAACATATGGTAGCTTGTTGTGCCTGGTACATAGCCTTAGGACGATGACTTGTTCTTCTGTTTAGCTGGTAGTAGGCATCGTTTCTTTGCTGGTCTGGGTGCTTTTTCTCCCATTTGTTCTTGTAGCTGAGATTTGTCAGTGCTTTGGCCTCCTCAAATGATATGCTGGTACCTGTCCATGGTAGATTACCTGCTTCCTTTGCTAGGGTGTCTGCTGTTCCATTTCTGGATATACCACAGTGGGATGGAATATGCTGTTTGAACCGTGTGTGTAGCTGGTGCATTTCTGTTTGTAGGTCACTGGTTTCTTTGTTTTTGTGACTGTTTAATTCTGTTATTACTGATCTTGCTTCTGTGAGAAACACTATGTTTTCTTTGATGTTTTGTTCTCTCATGACAGCTTCTGCTGCAGCTTTGAGGACATCTTCCTCTACTGTGTAGCTGCTGGAGAATTTCCCTGTTGGTATTGACATTTTTATATATTAATATTTTATTTATGAATATTATATATTCATAGGACAGATGAGCAAACAACAACCTGTCTCATGGGTGATCAGAAAAAGAAGATGGACATGTGTAGGCCATGTGATGAGAAGAAACGGTCAGAGAATACCAAAACGAGCTGTCAAGTGGAGCACAACAGGCCAAAGAAAAAGAGGTCGACCACGTGAAACGCTAAAGAGGACATTGTTAAGAGAGGCCAGTTCAGTGGGCATAACATCCCTTGAACTTCTTCTTCTTCTGCGTTCGAGGTTGTTGGTCGCTTCAGATCCTGATCCCTGTCGACATGGCAAAGCCTGCAATCCTCTCCAGATCCTGATAGGAGCCCCAAAGCTTTTGCCCCAAGTTTGTGTCCTCTGGTCATGTCTCACGCCTCAGGTCTGCATGGTTTGGGCACTCTTGTAGGATATGTTCTGGAGTCTGGACTCCACTGCCACATGGACCTCGTCTGTGTGAGACATTTTGAGTCCATGCAGATGGTCCAGTAGTCTGTAGTGGCCTGTCCTTAGGCGAAAGAGGATGGTTTGCTGATGTCTTTGTAGTTGGTATATTGCATCTGGTTCATTGTTGCATTTCAGTTGCTTTTATCATTCAGATCTGCGCTGGTTATGAATTATAATTTTCACCTCTTGGTAGTTTACTGGATGATTTGTTTGATCTTTATTGCTGCCGGCTTTGGATAGGCTGTCAGCTATTTCATTGCCAGCTATTCCACAGTGGGTACCCATTGTAGGGCCACAGTTGTTGACAGTGTAAGGTGCTTCAGTTCTTTTGTGATTTCCTGTACCTTTGCCTGTGGGTTCTTTGTTCTTTGTAGAGATTCCAGAAGTGCCCTGCAGTCTGTGAAGGCTATTATGTGTGGTGGGTGGTGGTTTTTTGTTTTAAGTGTTCTGAGGGCTTCAAGGAGTACTGTTGTTTCTGCCCTGTAGTTGGAGGAAATTTTCCTGTCGCAAAGGCCTTTTTGGTTTGTCTCCCATCTGTGCATCTTACGTCCCTTGATGAGATTGAAAAACTTGCCGACGACAGGAAATCTTGGCGAACTACCATGCGGGCCCTATGTGACATTTAATGGCACGGAAAGGATGTAAAATTGACATTTTTCTTTGTTCCCCATTAGTTCAGTGAGGACCTCCATGCTGCCAACAAAAATGTGTGTGTAGTGGATCCATTTGTGTAATCGCGGGTTCATTTGCTGGCTGGGAAGTGTTCCTCTATATATTTGATGGGCAGTAGTTTCCTTTATAAAGAAATAGACAACAGATTAAACACCTTTGAAAACAAATGCCTAAGGAAAATACTCAGTATAAAGTGGAACAAATTCAAGAACAATGCAGAGATAAGGCAGAAGAGTGAGCACCAGTCTCATGGGTGATCAGAAAAAGGAGATGGAAATATGTTGGTCCCGTGATGAGAAGAAACAGTTAGAGAATCCCAGAACAAGCTATCAAATGGAACACAATGGGGCAAAGAAAAAGAGGTTGACCATGTGAAACTCTAAAGAGGACATTGTTAAGAGAGGCCAAATTAGTAGGCATAAATTGCGAACGAAGAAGAAGAAGAAGAAGTAGGCATAAACTCCCTTGATGAGGTTGAAAAGCTCACCGAAAACAGCAAAGCGTGGCAAACCACCATGTGAGACCTATGTGACGTTTAATGGCATGGGATGGATGTAAGATGTAAAATGTAAGAAGTTTCCTTTGATTGTCTGTCAGATTATTTCTTCTGTAGTTGATACGCTGTAATTTTAAAATGTTAGTAAATGCTGAAAAGGGCGTTATATTATTTCTAGGTGTCTATGATGAATGATTAAAAAAAAAAAAATTGATTGTGTCATAGATGTTCAGCAGTCTAAGAGTTAACTCATCTTTACAGAATCATCAGTCACATTAAGCTCCCTGGAGCAAGTTAATAGCTCAGTCTCAGTGATCATGTATTCTTCTGTTAGTTCACTCAGAAAATTTTTAGCTAAGACTTTAAGGAGGCCAAATGATAGGGATTCATCCTTCCACCAAAAATGGTTTGAGGTCAGGGCCCACAACTGGCACTCTGCAGTCGACTCAAATGTGAAAATGGTTGTGAGAAAAGCAGCTTCCAGAAATGGAGAATGCTTTCCTTCAGGGAAATCTAGTGTCCCTTACCAACAATCCTGTCACTGAATGCAGGCATCTTTCCCACATATAAGAAATTTTGACCAAAATCACAGTGAGCATATGCAAACAAAATGTATGCATAAAAATATGATCATGCTGCTTATTCAAAGTGTGCTGGTCCTGTTCTAATAATGGCAATGAAATTGAACCGTTCACCCAGTCAGTTTAGCTAGAGAGAGATGAGAACCAGTATACAAATTCAGCGTGGATTGAAGTGGAATCTACAAGCAGGTGTGTATGGTGAGCCTGATTCCATTCAGGGTGGCCTGCACAGAAACATTAGCAGACCACTATGTTTCAATTAAGAATTAGCTACCACAGACTTTTGCATATATCCTTTGAGTACATAGACAAATTCTCATGTGGAAATGTAGCTCAGATGCAAATGGGAGAGCAAAAATGACTGCTAGTATAACAGCATGATTATCAGGGTTGATGGACCAGTCTGCCAAGATCCTGTCTCATCTCTTTAGCTTCCAGTGTCAGGCTAAACCTGGCCAACAAGGCAAGGGGTGGTTGTGTTCCTCATGAAACTTGCTTTTTGGGTCCACCCCATATTCTTTGAGCTAGCCACTATAATCCACTTTCAGTCTGATAGAACCCTTGTATTCCATTATCTTCAAGACATCCGCTAAGAAAATCTTGCTTGCAGTTCCAGGGAAAGACACCAACAAGACTCCACTATGTTCTCTTAACGAGTTTTTTAACATGAGCAGATCTGCACAACCAGATGGTTTGGACCTTGTGCAGAACCTGTATCATGGTCATCAGAACCTAGAGAAGACTTAGCTTCATTAGCATGACCTAGTGCTTGAATACAGAAATCTACAGTTGTGTCAGGCTTGCTTGTTTCATTAAGAACAGTTAGAGACCACTGTCTAAGTACACTTTCTTTCATCTGCAGACTGTCTACAGGGGTGTTTTTCTGTGGGCCAAAGACATTGTCAACAACCCTTCACAAACTATGCAATAGATTTTCCAGCTCAACAGACAAGACGAAGTTTTATTACAACAAAGAGAACTTCTAAGAAAGTCTTGGAGATAGCTGATGTCACCATGTTTTTTGTTTTGTTTTTTTTTTGCTGGTATTACTGTACAATGTTCAGGTCAAGCTGTTGGTGTTTTCAGCATAATATCAGGGTGTGAGGATTGAAAATTTTAGTGGATATTGGATTACAAATAGTTGATATCTGTATTTCATTATATTTTGTGGATTAAGTTGACTTATCCAAATGAATGATGAATTTTAAGATGTATGCATGCATTTATATTTAGATTTTAAAAAAAGCACAAACCACACTGTGTGTGAAAAGTGTGAGTGAGAAGCAAATGCAGCAAAGACGATAGTTCGCTTTTTTTTTTTTTTTTTAAACATAGGTTAGGTAAGTGTTTTATAGATGGGGAAAGTTAGACTAGGCACTATCAGCAAATGCACCAGAAGTACTAACACGAGAAACCAAAATAAAAGCATGTTGCACATTAGTTCAAGCAGGAACTAATGGTTTTACCGCTAGGCGAATGAGGGTGCCACAGACATTTCTGACCTGTGAGGGGCAGTTTTATAGATTAGTTAAGCCTTATAACTATCATGTCCAGTCCTGTTTTGAGGACAAACTATATTGGCATGAAAATTCTTATTTTAACAGCCACTTCCTCTAGAACTGTTCATATTTATATTTGAAAATGTGGTGGTTGAAAAATAGACAGCCACAGTCTGTGTGTAATTTATATTATTTATATTTTTGTCATTTGCATTCCACACAAGCCGTCGAAGCCAGCATCAAATAAAACAACATTCCTGAGGAGCTTTCAGCATTGCTCGGTTTTCTCAAAGCTTTACCATGTTTTAGTCCATATTTACTGTATGAATTTAGATTTTAAAAATCATTTTGCCATAAATCATGGCTGTTTCTCACATTGCCAAGATGTTAATACTTTTTTTTAAAATGATATTTACTCTCATTTTATGTAACATTTATGCAACTATTGTTGAAATATATATATTTATATTCACATGAATATTTCTTCTGTAATATATAAATGTTCACAAATATGAAAACAAGTTCGCAGTCACTATTGTAAAACTGCAGAATGTACTGACATAAAATATGGTTGAAACAAGCTTTATTTATGCTGTGTACAAGTAATATTATATGAACATGTATGTTAACAATTTATTATTATGGCTTGTTCTTCCCATGGTGTATTTCACCTTGTTTGTACCATGTTTTATATATTTGCTTTGCAATATAAGAATCTTTGTTATATCTCTGGTTATTGCCAGTTTTAGCTTATATATATTTTCATTTCAGTGTATAAAGGTAATCCTGTCATGCCTTAGAGGGGGTTAGTGTATACAATATAATAAATTAGAACATGGAATATCTGTGCATCTAAGGAGGACAAGACTTGTATTGTGCAGGACACTTATACTAACATAAATTCCTTTAAAAAGCTTGATTCCTCAGTGTTTCTAAAGTAAAGAAAGTGCTTTTAATAACTAAGTTTTCTTTCTTTCTTTTTTTTTTTTGTATTTATATTTTTTTTATCTATGAAGAATAGAAAGAAAAAACCCTAGGAGAAAAATATCTTAATGCAGGAATCAGCAACTATTTCCACATAGATCGGTAGACCACATTCATGCCTCTAAGTGATAAATGAGGATAATTAAAATATAATAAAACTAACAATGTTTCACTTATTTATTATCTGTAGTGTATTATCTTTATGTAATAAGTACACTGCAGTTAATGTGAGACTTGATGATGATGCTGCTTGAAAGTCTCTCAGCATTAGACAACAGGCTGTGAGGAAATGATGCAATGCCCGTTTTTAGCAGTTACTATAGTTAAAAAATTATGATTTCATCAAACAAAGCCATATAAATTGTAGTTTTTGTTTTTAAAAGTCATTTAAACAGCTTGTGATAGGTCAAAGTTAAACCGCAGAAAGTACACACTAAAACATATATATAAACTGCCAGCCAAGTTGAAATAAATAATGCAGTAACACACATATATACAATGAAGAAAATTCAATCTATATGTACCACTGTGAATCTATAGTTATCCTTTATAGACTATTCTAAGGCATTTGATTGTGTACAACACCAGAAACTTTGGGAAACAATGGAAAAAAAAGGATTTCCAACACATTTGATGCAATTAATATCACTGCTGTATCTAGACCAACAGGCAGCAGTAAGAATAAATAGTGAAACAACTTGGTTTGACATAAAACAAGGGGTCCGTCAGGGGTGCATATTGTCGCCTTACTTATTTAATACTGAAAATATGAGGAATGTTACAGATGATGTAGACAAAGAATATTATGATGCCATAACAATTGGAGGTTATGAAATACAGTGGTATATGTCCACTTTAAAATAAGTCCAACTTGATATACGTCCTGTTTGGACATGAAAAATTTTGTTTGGTATACAACATTTGGACTACAACTCGAGTTCAATGAGTCACAACTCACGCACTACCCTTGTTTACCTCTTTCAAGACAATGCTACGACTGCCCATGAGCATCAGCACGCCTGTTGCTACTATTCAGTAAACAACCCGTGCTGTAACTCTGAATTTTTGCGTGATTTTGTGTTTTTTCACATATTTTTGTAAATTCATTAACAATGAGTTTTAAGAAAGATAATGAGAAGAGTCGAGCAACGAATAAAATGGTTAGGATCACCATGGAGGTGAAAAAAGAGATTGTTGGAAAGTATGAAGATGGTATGCTTATCTGGGACTTGGCTGTTACATACCGTATGGCGAGAACGACATCTACAATTGTGAAAAAAAAAGATGCTATTAAATCGGCTAACGTTGCAAAGCTTTTAATTTTTTCGAGGATTACATACACAAAGGACACATTAAACATCATGATAATCTAGAGAAGACCGTCTTGGAAGGGTACATAATGGGAAAAAGAAAGAGAGGAAAACCAAGGCATAGATGGGTGCAAGACATCGTTGAGGATCTGCATGTGGATGCAGCAGCGGCAGGCCATCTCGCTCACAACCGAGAGGCCTACAGGAGTGCTGTTAGGGAGGCAAAGTTCCACAAGGGACATGCAAATGAATGAATGAACCGTTGTGAAGTGGGTGAAATCGATTACCAAACAAAGATCAGAGACATTAGAGCACTGCAGTAGGGACCTGACAGAAGAAAAGAGACAGAAAAGAGATAAATAAATTTAGTAAATTTTCATTTATGTACAGTATATATTTCACCCACTGCATTTGCATTTTAGTATTAAACAGTGTTATAATAATAACAGTAGGATTTTTTTAATAAGAATGTATTCATTATTTTCCCTTTATTTCTTACTGGAAAAGTTCATTTGGTATACGTCCAAGAATCTGGAATGGATTAATGATGTATGACGGATTATCACAGGTGCCATGAGGTCCACACCAATAGTAGAAATGCAGAAAATAGTTGGTGTTCAAGCGCTAAAGGAACGTAGAGACACAAAGGTCATGACCATGGGAGAGAAATTCCTTATCTCTGTAAGCCATCCCCTGAAGGAGAGATTCAATAACTTGGCATTAAGACGGCTTAAAAGAAGCAGCTTCATTCACCAGGCCAAGCGTAAGCTGATACCTGACCTTCCAGCTGTAGTCGCTCCATTATCATCTGTACCAGAGCATACACCATGGAAAGAAGCAGATTATACACAAATAACTATTCAGACTGAAGTGAAAGGTGTGCAGAATGGTGAGATGCAAAGCAGCCTTGTAAGATCAACAGCCACACTTAGTGTGCTAGATGACAAATATCCATGTGACACCTGGATACGTGTGTATACAGACGGATCTGCACACAATGCCATAAAGAATGGAGGGGCAGGAGGACATATTGAATATCCAAACAACACCACTGACAAGATTTCCATACCCACTGGAAAATACTGCAACAACTTTGATGCAGAAGTTAGGGCAATTATTGCTGCAGTTGAAAAACTATCAGACTCCAGAATTGATACATGTCCTGTAGTAATTCTCACAGATGCAAGATCAGTACTGGAAGCTCTTCAGTGCAACAAACTACCAGACCTTAAGGATGCCTTGTCAAAAATTGGCTTACAACATGGAGTCACTTTGCAATGGAATTCCCTCCCACTGTGGGATACCAGGCAATGAGAAAGCTGACCATCTGGCCAAAGAGGGCACTGAAATGGAGCAACCAGACATACCAATCACCTATAATCAGAAGAAAAGCATGATAAAAATCTACAGGAAGCCACAAACACCACCACATGATGACTATCACATACTAAACAGAAAGGAACAAGTCACCATCTTCCGTCTCCGAACAGGACACAGCCGACTCCGAAGTCATATGTATACAAAGTTTAAGGTTGGTACTACTAATCTATGTACATGTGCCCAGGTGCCCCAAACTGTGGAACATATCCTCCAGAACTGCACCAACTATGAGACACTGAGAAATAATTACTGGCCCAGTGAAACCACTAAAGAAGATAAGCTCTATGGTTCCATACATGAATTACAAAAAACAGTGAAATTTATTCAAGAGACAGGACTGCAGATATAGATAGACAATGCGAACGAAGAAGAAGAAGAAATGATGTATGAGGTACCACCGAACCAGAGATTAGATATGCTGATGTCACAGTATTACTATCCACAACACAAAAAGGAATGGAAAAATAATTATGTCTGTCCATAAGAACAGTGAAGAGCAAAACCTCTATCTTAATACTAAGAAAACTAAACTGATGACCACTAAGGCAGCTGAAATATGTATCAATGGGGAAAAATTGGAAGAAGTGAAGAGTTTTGAATATCTTGGATCACTACTAACTAATAAAGGAGATACAATGAGGGAAATTAAAAGGAGGACATCTATCGCTCTTAAAAAAGTAAAACAACTAAAGAAGCTGTGGAAAGGAACAGACTGAATTACAAAAATAAGAATTTTAAAAGGGCATGCATCTTTCCCATCACAACATATGCCTGTGAGACATGGACACTTAACAAAACAGCTGAGAAACACATAAATGCCTTTGAATATAAATGCTACAAATATATCCATATAAGAACTTAATACTGAAGAAGACTGGCTAGTAAAGAGGATTAAACAGAAAGAACTTAAATATTCTGGATACATTAAACATCGTAATTTAGAGAAGACAGTCTTGGAAGGATACATAATGGGAAAAAGAAAGAGAGGAAGACCAAGGTGAAGATGGCCGCAAGACATCATTGATGATCTGCAAATGGATGCATCAGCAGCAGGGCATCTTGCTTACAGAGAGGCCTATGGGAGAGGTGTTAGGGAGGCAAAGTTCCACAAGGGACATGCAAATGACTGAACACACAGACAAAATACACTGGAAAACACAGTTCTGTGATCCTGTTTTGAAGTGTTAAACGTTTAATTATAAAATTAACAAACAATGCCTGGCATGCCATTAGCTGTGCAAATGTAAAACAACACTCAACATAGATGAGGAAGATAAAACATTTGCTAATAAATACATTGTAAATTTTGTTCCCACATTTATACAAGTTAATTTAAAGGTCAATTCTGACACTGAGTATGGTTTATGGTCTAGATCATCATCATCACTGCACTCAGGACATGTCTACAGGTGCTCAGATATCCCCTCCTCAACATATCCATCCGTCCTGTGGCTGGTAGTACCCATACACTGAGTAAAAGATTTGTTAATGCCAACCATCACAATCTTTATTAGAGTAATTTATGATTCCTCAATAACTTATGATAATTATCAAAATATCACATTTTGCTCTTATGAATGATCATTACTTGCAACAGCTTTAAAACCAAAGAACAATGATTCCAGTAATGAACTAATCAAAGATTCTAAAGTTTTTTTCAAACATAATATGTGATAACTGCAGCTGCTGAGAAAGCCTGATCTTCCATCTCCATGACTCTGTTATAAACCATGAAAAACTTGCACATGAATATTAAAAATGCAGATTAGACCTACTTGAGAGATAAATTGATAAAGGTAGTGAGATCTGCTTGAAGACCATTGTTAGTAACTTTCTATGAATTTAAGATTTAATTTTTTTTTTTTTTAAATGCATCAGGTCATGATTTTGCATGATGTCCTGTGTCTTGTTATGCTGTACCTAATTTTAAACAGGTGTTAAAGTTCAAGATGGAAAGGACAAGGAAAGCGTAACTAATTGCAAGTACCAGCATTGTATCATACAAAAAAAAACCAAAACAGTTACTCATATATCAATTTACATATATACAATGAAGGAAATTCAATCTATATGTACCACTGAACGAAATGCTACATTTGGTTAGGCACATTATGAAAGGCATACCTCCATCAGCTCATGGAAAATATGTCCAACTGATGTTTCTTACATTTCTGTGTATTTTGTGTCTGTATCTTTCCTTTTCAGTTCAGTTCCATTTAAAAGGGATGGTGAATGCAGTAAAACTGGTTCTAATAATAAAGGTAGACAGAGGTCTATGGTGCAGTTTTACAAGGTGGCAGAGGGAGTGAGTAAAGTGAGAAAAAAAAGATGAGAATGTATAAATGAAAAACATACAACATCCAATATTTCGGCGTCAGCCTTTTTTCGAGGATTACATACACAAATGAGACAAAAACGTACAACTAAATGAAAAACTTAATGTGGCATCCTCCAAAAGTAGGAAATGCAGAGAAATGCGTGCCCACTAGACGAGGCATAGAGACCACATGGGGCCACACAAAGGATAAAGAGATAGAGCCAATTGTAAAAAAGAGGTGGAAAGAGGGAGGGAAACAGGTGGAGGAAAGGGGAAGGGCAATAGAAACATGATAACCGCTAGAGGAGAAGGTGAGGGGGGGAAAGGGGAAGCAGAGAGATAATGAATGAAGAACATAAACACCTGCAGGGAGAAAATGTGATACTGGTGAATACAACAAGACCCTATACACCCATAGGTTGCCAGAGAAAGAGAAGGTGGCGATAGGGAGGGGGAGCTAGGAGAAAGTAGAGTATAAATCACATAAAAAGGGGGGGGGGAAAGGGTGGAAAACTAAAGAAGTTAAAGGAAACTGAAGACATTGTTAATTCCTGCTGGGTGGAGACAGCCAGCCTGGAAAATAAGGCGCTGTTCTAGGACCCTCCGAGATCGTACATCATCAGAACAAGAGCAGATCGCACTAACATAAATATCCTATTTTCCCCTGTGGTTGCTAAGCAAAAATATTCACCCACAGGTGTTCAGGCCCTCTTAGAAATATCGTTAAGATGGTGAAAACAATCTCCTAAGTGTAAACCGGTCTCCCCTATATATTCATACCACATTTGCACATAATAGCATAAATAAAATTGCATGAAGTGCAGGTGAAACCCTCCTGAAATGATAACATGGACTTATGGAAGGATCAGTTCCAATTAAATATTCCTGTTTAAACTAGCTTTAAAAGGAATGGCGACTGCAGTAAAACTGGTTTAAATAATAAAGGTAGATAGAGGTGTATGGTGTAGTTTTACATACAAAGTATGTATCTATCTATCTTTATTATTTAAACTAGCATGACTGAAAATCTGTTTACAAACTTCATTAATGAACAAAAGTACACATGGTTTTGAATCTAAAAACTTGGTGGCTGCACAAAGACCGTGGGATACCCTGTACATCCACAACAAACCAAGCATGTGTTAGAGCTAGCACAAATATCAAAACCATTTCAGAACACAAACTAAAAATATCAGCAAGCACAATCATTGTTTTTTTTTTCTTCTTTACAACTTGTACATAAATATCATCCTGGATGATGCCCAGCTACACACTGAAATTCTGCTTTTACAGAACAGCCAAGCTTCAGCGTTCTCATTTGCGATGCTTTTGTGCACGTCTTTTTTTCTCAAAGAACTTCTGCTTGTTCTTCCTCTCCTTTTGCATAAAGAACTCCCTTTTATTCAGCTGCCATTCCATTGCCTTGATCATGTCAGTCTCATCTGGGATGATCAAATACCTAATGTGTCTTCCTCTGATATAGAATTTTGCAAGTCTGACAGACAAGCCTCTACTGTTTGTAAGAACAACGTCGGACATTGTGAGGTTCATTGCTGAATCGGACAGATCCAGTCTTCCAGTGATGGCTGCATCATTTCGGATTTCCACTCTAATATTCTTGCCTTCCATGGCTTTAGCTAAGCAAACCATCGAATTGTAGAAGAAAAACTTGGAACGGCCACTCTCAACCATGGCTGAAATTTATAGCTGTTCGTATCCAATTTCACTCTTTTACAGAACTGATTCAAGGCAAATCTGAGTAAGAGAAAAACAAAGAGAAGAAATTTGTCACGCATGTGAAGAGAAAAGAATTTACTTTTATGAAACAAATTCATTTTTTAATTCATGATCAAATAAAGGTAAAGGTATGAGATGTGGATCAGTGTCACTGCACCAATGCATGTAGTCAAACCATAAGTGCCATGAGCATGACCTCCGTAACTTGCGGCATCATTCCTATTCCTTCCCAGATCCTGGTACCTATTTTTTTTCTTGTAGCTAGGTGAACACCGGGAATTCAATGGACACATCCAACGCTGTATGTTAATTAGGACAATTCTTCCAGCTCCATCATGCAATAGTATGGGAGTTTCACTAGACTAAAGGTGTACAGGACTTCCCTGCATGGCAGCAGGACTTGATCTGTGACTCCTAACTGGAGATTCATGACCATCCTCTATATTTCTTAGAAATATTTCGTGAAAGAGGTAACTGACCAGTTATTCACATGCCTTTGCAGATGATGCGAGATACATCCATACTTCATTAAAACTGGAAAACTCATCAGTTATGTTACAGAGTAATGAATCTACATGGATTAAAGCATATATGGGTAACTGTTGGTCTGTGGGCCACATGTGGCCTGCAGCCAGTCTAGGGTAGTATATAAAACCATGTAATTTGCTGGAAACAAGAACTTAA
Source organism: Achatina immaculata (assembly GCA_009760885.1). NCBI lineage: Eukaryota > Metazoa > Mollusca > Gastropoda > Stylommatophora > Achatinidae > Lissachatina > Lissachatina immaculata. The sequence continues at coordinate 47,859,114 of CM019692.1, forward strand.
TAAATTAATAGTTCTGATTCTCCTAAGCCCTAAAATAAAATAAACTGGGCTTTCTTTAACTCAATCAACGGACATTTACTTGTTATTCTGCCATACGGAAGTTAAAATAGTTCCATGATTCTATGCTAGACAATAGCCGCAGTTTAACGCATTGCTGGAAACAAGCTTTCCCCTTCCTCTCTCTATGTACATATATATATAAATATTTTCTGCCATCATGCATATATATATGCCAACTGGAAGATCACAGGTTCAATCCCAGGACTGGGGGGGAAAAAAAAAAAAAAGGCAACAACTCACAAGATCTCTGGGAGTCATGACCCAGCGGGGCCCACCCCCATTAGAGTGTCAGGAGTTTAATAGGGCCGAAACACTTGTCTGGGGGGGGGGGGGGGTACTTCCTCTGATGATCTGAAGGAGTTGTGTTGTTGTTCTGCTCTCTACAGTAGAGAGTTTCCTGCATATATATATATATATATACAGTCGAACCCACTTAATATCACATCACTTTACATCACAACCTGGATACTGTCTCAGAAATTTGTATCCCCAGCCAAATCCCATAAGTAATTAGTGGGCTTTACTTCGATTAAAAGGGATGGCGATTGCAGTAAAACTGGTTTAAATAAAAACGGTAGATAGAGGTGTATGGTGCAGTTTTCTCAGTTTTCTACTTCTGGAGGAGGCTACATTAAGATAAGTTCTTCTTTTTGTTTTTTTGTGTCTCATGTATGTAATCCTCAAAAAAGGCTCACGCCGAAACATCAGATGTTGTATGTTTTTCATGTATACATTCTCATACTCTCTATTCGCTTTTTCTCACTTTACTCACTCCCTCCCTCACTTTGTAAAACTGCACCATACACCTCTACCTTTTTTACTTTGGTTAATATCACCCCACTTATTGCCACAAATCGGTTAATGTCACGGTATTTTTGCACCCGGAGGAGCTAAAGACCCCGCTTTGTATCACAAACTGGGCGAATACAAGCTATAAATATCTCACAAAACATTATCAGCTTTGCGATTCATCAAAGAAGAGCCCAGCCGTTTGATCACTGAGCACCTGCTGCATCAACCTTTTGAACATGTGGGCATCGAAACTCAGGTGGGGCTTACCACGGCCGCCCTTTCATGATTAAAATCTGGCTTCTTTCTGTCATTGTCTTCTTTATCAGTTAGCAATGTGAGTTGATAGGTGGTCAGTTGAGTAGTGTACTGTGAATCATTTATTTTTGAGTAGCGTACTGTGAATCATTTAGCCAGGAACTTCTCTCTGGTTCACATTGTGACAGATAATGGCTACTAAAAGCAAACGTGTTGATCTTGATTTGAGCACTAAAATGGATATTCTGAAGCAAGTTAATGAAAAAGTTACAAGAAAGGACATAGCGGATAAATTTTAAATTGACGTTTCAACTGTATCAAAGCTTGTTAAAAACCGAAACAAAACTGAGTGAGACTTTCACTCATCTTTAGTTAGGTCAAACTATAAATGAAGGCATGCAAATTCTTACATAGATATTGAGTGTGTTCCACTGAAATGGTTCAAACAGACACGTTCTGCACAGTTGCCTGTGTGTGGTCCTATGTTGGTGGAAATTGCAGAATGTTTTGCTAAAGAAATGGATATGCCTGACTGGAAGTGTTCGAATGGCTTTCTTGAGTGCTTTTTTTAAAAATGCCACAACATAACATTGTCAATAGAAACTTCCAATTAATCAAAATGGAAAAATACACGTAGAAGGGACAGATATTGAAGAAGTCAATCAGTTTGCATACCTTGGCAGCTACACAGACCAGTGACACCAGAAAGGAAGTTAGAATTAGAATTGCAAAAGCGGCATTAATCTTCAAGAATCTTGAGAACATATGGAATTCAAAAGTTATAAGCACAAAAACCAAGTTAAGATTATTTAATTCAAATCTAATATCCACCCTCATTTATGCATGCGAAACCTGGAAAACAACTAAAGAAATAGACAAGAAATTAGACTCTTCTGAAAACAAATGCTTAATGAAAAATACTCGGCATCAAGTGGAATAAATTCAGAACAATGCATAGATAAGACAGATGACTGAACAACAACCAGTCTCATGGGCGATCAGGAAAAGGAGAAGGACATATGTTCGTCACGTGATGAGAAGAAATGATCAGAGAATTCCAAAACAAGATATTAAGTGGAACACAACAGGACAAATAAAAAGACGCAGACCATGTAAAACTCTAAAGAGGACATTGTTAAGAGAGGCCAAATTAACTCTTCCCGTGCCAAAATCGCTACAGTGATAAATTTCCGGTTACTGAGTTGGGTGCCATAGTCGTTATAGTGACAATTCATTTGTTTCAATAAAAGAACCGGTGTAACATTTAGATTATACTTATTTCATCCGCGTTTCTGGTGACACTTTTCAAAATGGTGAAAGAGTCCTTAGTTACGAGCGATGCTAAGCAAGAAAAAGGAAGAGAAACATAGAAAATTTTCAATTTTTGATGATGTAGATAGGGGTATGGACATAGCCTGTGACCACCCCACTGCTCTTGAATGTATCCAAAGTAGTTCTAGACATATTAGATGACTGGAGAAGTAGTTAGTAGGTTATTTCAGACATTAATTTAGTGAGAATGCAACATAGAATCATAATACGAGATCAACAAGTAGATCTAGACATCTCAGATGGTAAGTAGTGCATATCTAGACCTAGCTGATGGTGAGCTGGGCACAATCATTGTCTAAAAACATCACATTACTTCTTCTTTCCTAAAAAACTCTGCATTTATGAAATTTTCATACATTTAGTTATACTTTGAAACATAATAAGTACACGGAAGTACATGGAAATACTGTTTTCCATTCCATTTTACAACTATACCCCCTAACATATCAAGACCCGCGGTTTTTGTGTGGCACGGACAAGAACGTCCGCGTTTTTTTTCTGAGCCTGGGAAGAGTTAATAGGCATAAAATCCCTTCATGAGATTGAAAAGCTTGCCAAAATCAGGAACAATTTTTGAACTACCCTGCGAGCCCTATGTGACATTTAACGGCACAGGAAGAATAAGATATATAAGATATGCTGTAAGACTAAGACATTGTATTTTGTGATTAGCACAATTTGTGTCTGATGATGATAGCTTTGGCTGTTTATGTGTTTAATGTAGAAAATGTGGGGCAGACAGACACAGGTACACACAATGGCCCAGTTAAAGCCCTTATAATAGAGTCTATAATGTCACTATTATTTGACAGTCCCAACAATGTGACATTAAGCGGGTTCGACAGTATATATGTTTCACTTTAATTATGTGTATTTTTCGATTAATGGGTTCACAAATTTGACATTTTTTAAAGTGTGTAGCCTGCATGATGACAGAAAGTGTTTTTTTTTTTTCTGGCCCACCAAACAAAAACAAAAAAAAAAGTTACCTGCACCTGGATTAAAGTAATGGCAGTAAATTAAAAAAAACAAAACACAAAGTTCTTAATAATATGGACTGATTGAAAGAGTAGAAACTTTCCCTCAATTATTTTTTTACAAAATACATTTTGTACCATTTATAAAAAATGGTGAAAAAATACTGCCTGTTTGGTGAGCCACATCATACTGCAATGAAAACACAGCTGTTTGTGGATACAATCAATTCAGCCTCATGAATCAGGGACTCTGTAACTTCATATAAGTCCACAGGGGGTGAATAGGGAAAACATTGTAGCTACAATGAAAGTTGATTTCTATAAACTAAAAAAAAAGTAATAACAGTTAAATTTCTACTGAGTTATATTTGAAAATCACTTTGATTAAGAATGAGAAACTAAATATCATTTTTTTCTGCTGTTGATGGACACTTAACAAAACAGCTGAGAAACACATAAATGCCTTTGAATGTAAATGCTACAGAAGAGTTCTTCAAATATCATGGACACAAAAAAAGAACAAATATATCCATACTACTTAATACTGAAGAAGGCTGGCTAGTAATGAGGATTAAAGAGAGAAAACTTAAATATTTTGGACAAATTAAATGTCATGATAATCTAGAGAAGACCATCTTGGAAGGGTACATAATGGGAAAAAGAAAGAGAGGAAGAACAAGGCAAAGATGGCGAAGACAACGTTGAGGTTCTGCAAATGGATGCATCAACAGCAGGCCATCTTGCTCACAACCGAGAGGCCTACAGGAGTGCTGTTAGGGAGGCAAAGTTCCGCAAGGGACATGCAAATGAATGAATGAATGATGGTTAATGCCATCCCAAACCCCATTTTATTGTTTGTAGCTATTTTTATCAGAGCTCTCTTCTTTTCTCTCACTTTCTGGGAGTAAAGTTTGTTTTCTTCACTGCTTCATCTATGTACTTTTATACTCTGATCTTCAATCCTTCCTCTGGTATCAAAACCCACTGTATGCTGACAATGAGTTGTTTATTACTTAATCTTCTTCAGCATTCAAGTTTTCGGTCATGTTAAAGCAAGAACACATTCCCTACCCACAATCACCAACTAAAAACTATTCGATATCACGAATACTGGCCAAGAACTTCCGGAATTCCGCTTGATCTGTTACATATCATGTACCAGGACTTGGGCATAAGGCTAACAACCTTATCCTGGGACCTATCTAGAGGCGACTCCAGATGGGAAAAAAATATATCGTTATGGAAACTCGCAGAGAAACCAACCGAAACTGTCTGCTAGTAGTGAAAAGACGCCATGTTTTTAAAGGCGATTTTGTACACCTAGTGATCTAAGCTCCTTGAAAACAAAATGATAATCTGGAATCCGCAAAACAGAATAAGGAATGAGAGAGAAGTCCATTATTTTTCTACCTTTCTTAGCTTGAAATCTCTGTCTATCTAAAGCCCCCACTTTCCCTGCTAATGGTATAAACCGCCAAAGCGGACGTTAATGTTTTTGAGTTACCCAACTATGTTGCCATAGAAGCATTTTCGAACTGGTGTGAGCAACTTGATACATATTCATAAAGTGCACCAATTCTTTTCCTTGTATATTTTTTGAATTAATTTAATTTATTCACTAAAGATATAGTAATGGAAAATATAATAATTTATTAAATTAATACAAAAAAATTACTGACAGTAAGAAAACTGCGTTTGCACTCCCATAATAGAAATCCTGGCATTTTAAACAGCAGCGAGGAAAGAAACGAAACGAAATATATTCAACTACAAGCAGACTAAGTCCATCACGTACAGTAATGAATGAAACAATGGCAACATCAAGCAAATGTTTCGAAGGCAGTCGATCCACGTATAACAGCAATCATTTCTTAAACAGGGTGGATGAGCTGGTGAAAACCTTCAATCAGAACAAGGTTAATAATATTCATTTATTAAATGGCTTTCCTTTTTTTTTTCTGTCTTCGAAGTAAAAATGGCACATCAAAACCACATTCCAACACAACACACTGGATAAGACCACAGAAATAAATGAAAAATTAAAGCGTAGTGGCACGCTGGTATCCACCTCATAAGAAAGACGGGCACAGAATTTCTGTTATCTAGTGTGTAGCTTTCTCGTGTGGTCCTTGGCAAAGGCATTTGCTGAATTATTGGATTTTTGTATGTTCTTCTCGTGCTCATCTTATTTTCTGCAACTCTGGTTCTGCCCGTTTTCCTCACTCTTTCCATCTTTTATCTGTAAAACCGAGACTTACACCTCTGTCTACCTTTTAACTACATCCTGTGCGTGTTTACTGGCATTTTCCATTTTAGAAGGCAAGTCTATCTTCGGAGGGGTTCTCAACCAAGGGGGAAAGCCCCCCCCCCCCCCAGTCCCTGGAATTTTGAAGTGGGGGGGGGGGAGATTGGAACCACATATTCATACTGCTAGAATATTGATCTTTCAGTATTGTAGATCAGTATTCCAACAGTCTGAATCTGTCATTATGTGGTCCTAATTTTCCAAATTCCCCACCGGTTAAGAACTCCTGCAGCTGTTTTACAACCTACCGAGCGTCATTTTGTGAGCAGCATCTCCTTAGATTGATTCTACCAATACTGAGTTTGCGTGATTGACACTAGTAATGACAGACAATATGTCTTTTACAAAGTCTAGTCACTTTGTATCTGCATCTTTTATTTCAGTTGTTGCCATCATTTCTTTACAAATGAACAATTGTTTAAAAAAAAAACCAAACTGAAACAAGTAGAGTAGGGTTAGACAGGTGCATGGTGCAGTTTCATAAAAATTAGGTGGAAAAGGCAAGGAAAATAAGAAAAATTAGCTATAAGAAATAAATAGGAACGTTTTGTTTTTTTTTTTGGTGTGGGTATTTTGTCTTTTTTCTGGTATGATCGATAAAGAAATTTTTGCTAAAATATTGTTGTTATTGTTTTTCATAACCATTTCGCTGTTCCTACCTCTTATTTCTAACTTTTCTTCCATTCCTTCCTCTCTGGCTGTTTTTGTAAAACTGCACCATACTCTATACTTCAAATGAAATACCTTTGCTCTTAATTATACACGATGTTGCTGCATCTTTCACCATTTCTTCTTCCCAGTCCATGTGGCTTATAAAACAAAAAAATTTGTATGAATGATATGCAGATATTTTCCTCGCCTGCCTCCAAAATGTTTCCATATAGTTTTGTTCTTGGGAATACAACTGCACGTAAATAGTGTTTGACCAAAGAAAAGGATATAGGTAGTTCTGTATTGTGTTGCTGAGAGTTATAAGGGTTGTGGTGTTTGTGTTCTAATTGTCCATGACTTGTTGGCTACCCTAGAGTATTGTTCGTGACTTGTTGGGACCTTAGAGGGCGGTTTTTCGTTCCTCAGCTTCAGTAGCAAACAGCTGCTAATTTCTGTAGAGTAGTATCTCCGGCTATATTTCTAGTAGAGTAGTAGAGGCATCTCCGGCTATATTAAATGAGGTACCTATGGTTGGGATTGAACCACCAATCTTCACCATAAGAAGCAAGTGCATTACCTGCTTTGCTACTCAGATGCTTATATAATGTTAAGCAAATTTTATTATGAGTTAAAAATCATATTAATTTTTACACTTCCACAGATGACCTCGAACTGTTTTTCCGAAGACCGTGCATATATTGCACAGCACCTAGAGTCATGCTTTAAACTGATACAGGAGATAAGAGGTGCTAACTGTTTTCATAACTTTCTATTTAAACACGAACTCTTGCACTTTTTTTTAAAGGATTCACACATTTTAAGCCCACTGCATTTTAAACTTTTGTTGAGTTCTCTATCAAATATATAGAACATTATTTGACCTACAATCTTGGAGTCTTGGAAGACAAATATAGATTTTCTTTGCTTTGCCCACTGTGAACTTGGGTGAAGTCCCTTATTTGTGGGACTGGACTCTGAGTGGTGTCATAGGTTCCCATCATTCACTGATAGTCACTGAAGTCTGATGTGCCTTTTTTTCTGTAGGCAGATACTCTCAATCTTCAGAAATTGTTGGTCTCATTGAGTTAGTCAAGTTGAATTATTGCAACAGCCTAGTACCAGTTTAAAGGTTTGGTAGTGTCTACTCTCTACCATAAAAATCATGTACTATAAGCTAGGCAGTAGTTCTCAGTGTCCTAGGTTATAGGTATACTAAACATGAATGTTAGAAAATAGGTCCTAGAATACTATATTGGGCCTGTCTTATCATATGAAAGTGAATCATGGACAATTTATTTAAATCCCAATGAATTATACATGGCGAAGTGGTTAGTGCACTGGTCTCTCATGGCGAAGGTCGGGGGTTCGAATCCGGCCGGCGGCACCCCAGTCACCCAGCTGTAGAAATGGGTACCCGACCTCTTCTGGAGTTGGGGAAGGAAAGGCGGCCAGGCGTGATACTGACCATATCACCCTCTAGTGTGCTGACAGGTCAAGGAAAATATGGGCACTAACACCATATCCCTATGTGCCTCTAAGGTACCCCTGAAACTGAATAGACTATGCTGGTTGGGCCATGTAGAAAGAATAAAGAGAACAGACAAACAAAAATTGTGTATGCACAAGAGATGAGGGAAACAAGACCAAGACAGAGATGGAAAGACAACATAGAAGAGGATATAAAAGAAATTGGTGCTGCAGAGAGAAGATTAGGAATAGAGAGGAATAGAGGCGAACTTTATCTGGAGCAGTGAGCAATAATGGTTCAGAAAGCTGAAGAAGAAGAAGAAGAATCATGGACAGTAGGCACATAGATATCTGGAAGCAATGAAAATATGATTTATCAGAAGAATGTTGTAAATTCCCTGGACAGCAAAGATTACTAACGAAGAATATGTGAGAAGAGCAGGACAGACAAAAAAAAAAAATCTTGTCAAAAAAATTTGAGACAAAATACTTTCATAGGACATGCAGTGGGAAGAAGGGGCGTTGAAAATATTGTAACAGCAGAAAAAATAGAAGGAAGAAGAGCCAAGGGAAAGCTGAGAGAAATTATTCTGGATAGTTTGACGAGATGGTGTGAAATGTGATCACCATCTGAATTGCTGATCTGCATGAGTGATTGAGTACTGTAAAGAAGCAATAATAGCCAGCACAAGTCAGCGTGACACCTGATGATGATGATAATGATATCCTGTTTTTTTGTTTGTTTGTTTTTTTTTAAATTTTTGAACTTGCAGTTTAGATTTTTCTTTCCTTTTTTTTTTTTTGTCCTACATGTTTTGGTATGAATAAGATGTAAGGCACAGCTATGTTCATTGTTACTGAATAAATCTACTCCAATTTTTACTTTGAAACTTTAACATGGAGTACATGAAGCATTTTAGAAACAAGATTCTTTATATCTCTTTCCCAGTGTGGCCACCCTCAGGAAGTTTTTTGTTTACAGAGTTGACCTTAGTTTGCAATTGTCTCTTGGTTGACATTGCACGGAAGATTCAGCTGGGTACAAAATCTGCTCGGAATCCAGAAGAACTTGATCACATGATTTGTCAGACTCTAAGAAGAGGTGAAACTTTGTGGTTTTTGCATTAGTCTGCAAGAGATGTCTGTGGGTTCTTGATATTTGTTTGTGACTGCTGCTAGAGAAGAAGCTGAGCAAAATTTTATTTTTTTGTTATGGCATGTGACTGTCAGAGCTGTTAGATTCTTTGGTTTCTCTTGTTCTGTGCTTAATGTCTTTGACTTTAAGGATAGTCTAGCAGTTATTATGCAGCAGAGTCGACACCTTAAAGGAATACAAAAGTTGCAGCCACCAACCACAACAGTCCACCCCCTCCAGATGACTACTGTTTCAAAAGTATGCAAGATGACTTCTGAAACAATTTGAAGAAGGGGAGGAACATGGCTCTGTTAAAAAAAAAAAAAAAGAAGAATCACTTTTAAACAAGATGAAAGAAGGAAAGACATTTGTGGTCATAGACCAAAAATATGGCATGAAGTTTCTTGTGCCTCAGTACATCTGCAAGAAAGAAAATGTAATTTTTAGGTCTTGAAGTGCATTGGTAGTGCCTGGAGGAACTTGGAGGTACTGGCAGTGAGGCTGGCAAGGGAAGTCTGAGAAAACTGAGAACCTTCCTCAATGGGGTGCAGGAGATTTAGAATGATTTGGTACCCAAATGTTGAAAAAAAATAATATAAGAATTGAAAGTATTTGATTGTTCCGGAGAAAACTGCCTCAAAAGTTGGTTGTTAGGCCTCTTATTCTCCTTCAGATGTTTGAAGGTCTAGATTCTAGCTGAATCTGTAGCCCTGTTACCAGATAGCAGCTGTTTGGTTTTTTCCAAATCTGTGCAGTCCCAGTGCTCAGCCCTGTTAACATAGATCTGTTTGGATTTGACATGCTTGTAGGAAGAATTCTAAAACACTGACTTCACTGATGTTGTTGTCTTAGTGTTTGGTATTAAATTGTCCATTCTGTCAAATACTTCAATAATGAGAAATTGATTTACTCTAGTTTATCAGGTTACCTGAGTAGAGAAGTTATTAGCACTTTCTTATGGTGAGATCAGTGGATCAGATCTGGCCATGGGCATCCTAGTCACTCGGCTGTAAGAATGGAAAGGCAGCTGGGCATGAAGTTGACCACGTAACTATCAAGTGTGCCAGTTGGGCAAAGAAAATAAGTTAACTAGCACCAAATTCCCTAGATGCCTTTATGACATATCAGACCTAACTTCACCTTGATCCTTATTGGTAGATCACATTCAACAAACAGTGTTTACCTTAAATTTTAAAATTGTTTCAGTTTTACAGTTTGCCTTCAAGAAACCTATTGCACCTTGTATCACCACCTATATGGAACACACAGCTCCTGAGACAGTTATGAGGAAGGTTTTGAAAGCAGTTAAAAATCCAATAGTACGCTTCAGATGTGAGTTTGGATTTTTTTTTTTTTTTTGGTACTTTTTTACCCACAGAGCAAATGAATGTTTAAGAAATTCTAGTTTAGGTGTTAGATTTAAACAATTTATGTGATCAGATAGTCAAGGCACGAAGTGCTATAAGTTCCATCCAAAAAAATAATAAAAAAAGATGGCAATGGTTTGTTGCCAGAAGCATGACAGCCATGTTTCCAAGCGAATGTATGGTGAACTTCTTGAGGGAAGTCAGAACTGAGATATTGTATTTTCTCGAATAAATGCCCCCAGTATTTATTCACAAAATTGTCATTGTTATTTGCCGTTTATTATAGGCCAGCATCTTTTCAAGGCAGGTGTTTATTTACAAAATGCAAATTATGGTGCTGCAGTATCAGTATTAGCCTATACATCATTGTTCCGCAAACTTTTTCCTCTTGCAACTGAACTGGCGTTTATACGAGGTATGCATTTATTTGAAACATGACTGTGTACCCCCAGGCGTTTTATTAAAGCAGGAAACTATTTCAGACCTGGTGTTTAAGCAAGAAAATACAGTACATGAATATTTGTAAGGCTTTCATTATTAGAGATACTATGAGAATTTGGAAGAACTGGTGAAAGACTGTGTCTGATATAGAGCAGCTGTGCTTCAGGGGACTTAGTCATTTAAGGAAGGAACAAGAGTCAAAAACTGAAGGCAGAATATGCAGACACAGAGAGACTTAACACATTTTGTTGCTGTAGTGGCCTATTCTTCTTCTTCAATATCCTTGGAAATGCAAGTTGGAGTTCGTTACAATCGATACAGTGAAGATGTTGAGATAGCATTGTGTCAGCTTGGGAGCAGGTTATGGCAGCTATTTTTTTTCAGTCTCTGAATACAGGTAAAAAACAGAGGGTGTGAGGTACTTCTTTAGCAGACACCACCACCATAGGGATTGCAACGATCCCTGCCCCATTAGACAGGCTAAAGTAAGAGAACACGGTTTGTAGGATTAGACCTCGAAAAAATCGTAGACAAAGCACTTTAGTGAGACATGAGAGAAAGAAAAATCACAAGAGAATTACCTGGGATTCGAATACGGACTCCGGTAGGATGAGCTGCCATCTAGCCATGAGAGAACAGCGTACTAACTGATTGCACTACTAGCACCTCCAAAAAAAAAAAGTGTTTTGTAAGCATAGCCATTAGTAACTGTTCAGTAGACACGAAGGATTGTGACACCCGGAAAAAAATGAGGTCGTGACACAGAAATTCCATAGCTTAGATTCAGTCTCCCTAGCAGGCTAGGCCTGTTACTCTTAGTAGCCAGTTATACCAATCAAGTTTTAGTAGAAACAACCATGAGAAAAACTGCTGGGTAAAATGACACTCAGCAAGTTACATGAGCAAGCCAACATTTACCTGCCTCAGACTCAGCTACTAAGATAAAAACAATCATGATGGGTCATGGAAACATGACTGTCAGATAGTCTAGTTCAACAGACAAATAACAGAAGAAAACAAAGCACTTTTCTTAAAACTGTAAGTAAACACCTGGGAAAGAAAAAAGCATTTGCTCTCTTGCCAGGGCCATTGTACTGAGGTTGGTCAGTACTCAATCTCCCCTTCTTCTCTAGTCCTGGGCATTGGAAGGGCATCAGTCCATCAGAGGAAGTCCACTCCCCTCAGCTTCTGACCTAACATTCAGAGAGGTTCTTCTTTCTTGTGACTCCAAAGAATTTACTGTTGTTTTTTTTGCTTTATCTCTCTGAGGCTGCAAGCAGGATGTTCTTTGCAGTTGATGTGGTGAAGGTGTTGAGGCACAACATCATGTCACATGGGGAGTGCGGTTACAACAGATAGTTTTGCAGACCCAAAGTGTTGCTAAAAATAACCCCCGGGAAATGCAGTGCTTTTTTAGCAGACTCCACCACCATGGAGACCACAGCAATCATTGTCCCTTTCCCCAGGCTGTCACTATGGGTGTCAGTGGAAAAGTGGGACAGGGTCTTAGTCAGTTGTGGTTCATCATCCCTGATGCAGGCACTCAGCTATAGGTCCCTGACCTCTACACTGGACTGTGTCTTCACTCTAACAATCTCTTTAATTAGGCCCAGACTATTAATATTCTGGTTTTGTTTAAAAAGACAGCCTGGTTGGCTTAGTGGTTAGGCACTTGGTCTACTAATCTGGTGGTACCGGGTTCAAGTCCAAGCAGCAGGGATTTTTTTTTTCTGGTACTACCACACCAAAATAGCCCTGGGGTCCACCCAACCTTTAAAAATGGTTACCAGAGAAATCTGGGAAAGTAAATAAATATGGCCAGGCATACTTTCATGTGATGAGGATCTTAGGCCTAACATTGTATCCCCAATATGCCTTAATGGCTTGGAAATGGGGATTTCACCGTTTATCTTTACCTTTTATTTAACAGAGGAAAATAGTGAAGAGACAATGTTATTTTTCTGCAGTATTGGAATGCCTTGGCTGTCTGGTGCTTCTTTTGAGCCTCTGCTGCCTTTACAGAAGGCAGCATGCGGGATTAGAGAAAACAAGGGATTTGCTGGCTCTTCTAGATCATCTAAGAAAGTTAGTTGGTCCTTCAGTTCTGGAGGTGAGCATATTTGTTTTTTATCTTTTTGCTGTGCTGGAACGATAGTCCAAGAATTTTAGTTAAAAGGAATTGTAACTGTTCCTACAAAATTTAAATATTTCTTTTTCTTATACAAAGTCAGTTGTTTACCAGGCTCACAAAGAAGGTCCAAGGCATGAAAAGGGTTAAGAATAAACAAAACACTTGGTTTCTAATCTCTTTGTTATATTTTAAAACTGCATTCAAATTTTGTATTTTCTAGAGCTAAGCAAATAACTTTTGTGATTCCTTGAGATAATGAAGACATTCATTATTATTCTTATATACTTAAAAATGATGATAAACTTTAGTATTTCACAGACACAAGATGCTCAACTTTTGTATTTCTCTGAAATATAAAGCGAAACATCAACTTTTGTATTCCTCAGATATATATAGATATATAAAGAGAGACACTCAGCTTCTTGTATTCCTCAGAAATACACTAAACTTTTGTATACTACAGGGAAATGAAACAAGATACTCAACTTTATGTTTTTCAGAGATATGAAATGAGACACTCAAATTTAGTATTCTTTGGCGATATGAAACAAGACACTAAACTTCAGTATTTTCAGACGTAATTAAGACGTTTATCTTTTTATTTAAAAATGACATTTAGCTTCCGTATTTCTCAGACATTCATAAACAATACAGTCAGCCTCTGCTGATATAGGATATTTTCAATATGGAAATTGTATGATTTATTGTATTTCTCATGCAGGATACTGTTTTCCACCAGCAAGGTCTCTTAATATGTAAGGCAGAGAGCACTGATAGTACAGTAGACAGCTTGTGCGTGGTGGATGTTGTCAAGATGGTAATGCTGGCCTGCCAGATGGATGTTGAAGATGACTGTCTAAAGAACAAGCAGTGGCACTGGATTGGTACACTTTTGTACTGTAAGTTTGAATGTGACACTGTTATGGTAACCGTTTCAAACATTAAAACTGCTGAAATTCTTTGCCTTTTTTTTTGTTTTTTGTTTGTATCATGCAAATTGGTAGAATCTACATCTTTTCCTGCCAACTCTTCATTGTTTTTTTTTCTCATATTATCACTCCATTGCTCATCTTCATTTGTCATGGGTGCCTGGCAGTTGGACTATCTTACATACTTCCTGTACCGTTAAACATCACATATGGCTCACATGGTATTTCGCCAAGTTTTCCTGTCTTTGGCGAGCATTTCAACCTTATCAAGGGATTTTATGCCTACTAATTTGGCCTCTAGTTGAAGTATAATCCAGGGTAAAGAATGAAGCCTCCATGTTGATAAAGTTGTGAAATTAGAGCACTCCACTGGAAAAATGAAAACCACGGTATAAGCCACAGATGTTAAAACAAAAGGAAGTATGATCCATCTAATGGTTGTGTGTATGTCTGTTTGCTGATGTTCTCAAGCTGTGCTCTATGGGACAGTCAGCATATCAACAGCTTTATTGAGAACTGCTTCGTTTTGACAGGAGGTGTTGATTTTGTCTTTACCTCGTTTGCTATCCCTACTATTTTTGTGGCCCAGTTTAGGCAGGTTGCTGGGTGTAGCAGGGTTCACCAACTGGTTGGTGAGGTTGGAGAGACTAGGAGACTTTGAGTCTTCGCTGCTCAGTTAGAACTCTATTAAAATCAGCAAGTCTTAATATATAGACTAAATGAACTAACAGTCAAAAGGCCATGTGGCAGATTTGTCTTTATGAAACCCAGGGCCAGATCCTAAGAGAGGTTCAGACTCTGTATAGACTTTTGTAGCTAAAGAAGTATAGCAAGGATATGGAATTTGAGAACAATGTCTCTTAAAGGAGAAAATGAACATGCTAGGTACATACAATAACTTATAGCCAAGTGACACTCTCCTTCTTCAAGATATTGGAAGTTTAGAATCCAAATGTGGTAGTCATTTGGCATGAACTTCATTATTCCTGTACTGTATTTCATGTGCTTATAAAAAAAAATTCTTCTTCTGAAAAGAAACTAAAGGAATGGTGGCAGACAGACCTCACTCTCTTGACCTTCCTACTTGTATTTCTTATCTATGTAATTCTGCTGTGCATATTGTTAAAGTGGTTTCCACAGATATATTCTTGGTCTTTCTCCCAGTTTAAAATTTTAAAAATCAATAATTTATTTTAAAGAATTTTAGATTTACAGCTGCACAGAATTAGTGCAATTAACATTACCTGTTTTGTCCATGCTTTTCTTTTCCAGGCAAGGAGCTGATTATAAGTGAACGTTACATTGATGCTATGAAAAAACTGGAGGAAGAACTTTCACAGACATTAGATCCTGAGCAAAAATCTGTCCTTCTTTGCCAGTTTGCAGAATGCTACTTAAAGCAGGTACTGCTTTGCTTTTATTTCTTGAAACAGTTGTGCAAACTGTTTTTCTTCACAGAGGATTCATATTCTCATATAACAAACACAATAGCACTGTACATATTATATATCCACAGCGCTGCAGTTAATGAGGTGTACTTTGCCTAAGAGAAATACTCAGTATAGTATAATGTGGAATGAATTCAAGAACAACACAGTGATATGGCAGATGAGCGAACAACAACTTGTCTCATGGGTGATCAGAAAAAGATGGACATATATCGGTCACATGATGAGAAGAAACAGTCATAGAATCTCAAAACTGGCTATCAAGTGGAATACAGCATGCCGAAGAAAAAGAGGTCAATCATGTGAAACTCTAAAGAGGACAGTGTTAAGAGAGGCCAAATTAGTAGGCATAAAATCCATTGATGAGTTCGAAAAGCTCACCGAAAACTGGAAAACTTGGATAACAACCATGCAAGCCATATGTAATGTTTAACGGCACGGGAAGGATGTAAGATGTAAGACTTTGACAGTGAAATCATATTTATTGAATTCTGTGAAGTAATTGCAGCCAGATTTTCAAGAAACCTCTAACCATATTCCAGATGAAAGTGGTAAATTATAGTATAAAAATTAATTGAAACCAAACTGCAGCACAATTTGCCAGGAAGTTTTGTGAGCTTGAGGAGAAGAGCCTTGAACTGAACGCTTGTGTATAGTCAGAAGGAGAAGACACACTACTAAAACCGAAGAAAAAATGTTAGATTATGGGAAGACTTTGAGATTATGGTAAGGATCAAATGAATGAAAATGAGGTAGTCTCTAGGCCGTTTTCTTGGGACATTAATTAAATTTGTTAAATGCCTTGGAAAAGACATTATTAAATGACACAGTATAGAATTATCTTGTTTTGTTTTCCTCAGGGTTGTCCACAGTTGGCCCTACAGACATACAAGGATGCTTTACAAGTTTTTAAGGGTCATCATTCTGCGCTTTTATACTTAGCTAATGTATACAGCATCATGGGTCTGCAAGAGCTGCAGTTGGAAACGTTGAACTTGTTAGTCATGGTAGGAGACCTGCTGTCTTGCTTCCAGTCTCTTGAAAGAGAAATTTTCGTTAACTTTATTTTTAAACCTCATAATTTAAGTTACTTCATATGTCAAAGGTTTAAAATATGTTAATCTTCTTCTTCTTCTTCGTTCGCTTCTACCACCAAGATCGCCCTGTAATCCTGTTGAATTTACTCCTGTGGTCCTCGATGTGTCCCGTGGTCCCCAAGAGGCCCACAAGAGATCCCTGAGAGGATCACAAGAGGTTCAGAGTATTGCGGGGCTTGGGCCTGAATTCGTGGTGGGTCGCAGAAGCGGCATTGTGTGACACTGGTTTGCATTGCACCAGTTTAATCTAGAGTTGGGCTTTCTCACCAGAAAACATCAGCATGGTTTGGATATCAGCATATCCCCACCAGGTGAGAGGTGGTTGCCCATCCAGTCCAGCGTTGGACTTTCTGACCGGAAAACCTCAGCGTGATTCGGATACGCATACATCCCCGCTGGGTGAGAGGTGATTGCCTATCTAGACTGCACTGGTCCAGTGTCTCCAACTTCAGCATTTTGTGGTTGTGGCCACTACCCTTCCTAGTTGTGACCAGGATGGAGCATTTGTCCAGGAGGATGAATCCTTGCTACTATTTAGTTTCACCCCTGGGTTGAACCAGTTTAGGCATATTATCCCAGCATGGGCGTGTTTAGGACGTGACCGACCTCTATAGCAGAGGCACCATGACATGAGTAGCCATCAAGTTTCACCCCTGGTTTAACCCAGTTTAAGCATATTTCACCAGTATGGGTGTATATCCGACGTGGCCGGCCTCTAGAGGAGAGGTGCCATGGTATGAGTAGCTCTCGCCGCGAGAATACTGGACATACCGATTAAGCTTCACTTTATCTTTTTTCACCTTGGCGCCGCACGGCAACCCTAATTGCTTTTTTTGCATTTTCTTCATTGGCCGGGAGGAGTTTCACTCCATGTGCGACATCCGAAGAATCTCACCAGCAGTGTGTTAAAGGCATTAAAGTGTACTCATTCCAATTAGGGGGCCTCGAAAGAGTCCCACATTCTTATTTTTCGTCACTACCTCCGTGTGCCGGGAGTGGGTAAGTTGTGTGCCTGCTGCCTTCCTTGGATGTGGTAGCGGTTTCTCATCTTCCCTCTCCAGAATCAAACCCTGATTCCCCGTTACCCGTTACAAACATGGTAGGCATGTCACATACCATCGACATTTGATAGGGCAGACATTTGAAAGATGCATCGCTGGCACAGAAGGCCATGTGATCAGCACAAAGTTATCCAGAGTCACCAGTTGGTATGCCGTGCCCCATGAAGGGCAACGACGACTGGTTTTTAACTAATAAAAGCACTCTTTCCACGAGGGTTGGAGCTTGGTAAGCATGTATTAGCTCTACAGTTATCCAAGTAGGATCATGTCATCTAAGGAACCTCGACTGATTTAGTGAGCCATTTGCAGTTTCACTGTGAGACAGTGTGAACTTAGACATACATGGCTTAATCATTGAGACAAGCATATGACTACTGGCAGGATCAACCAGATAGTTTTCTTCACCGAACCTTAGTTGGATATCTGCTGACAGACTGACGCGGGGCAAGGGAGACAGCGCTCTGCTCAGAGTGGATCCCTTTCGACCCCGGCGGCGTTTCATTTCCTTTAACAACCGGCAGAGGCCAGCTCTCTCTGCTGTAGCAAATGAAAAGAAAGCGCACACTCTGACAACCAACACACATTACATACTGCAGACCCGATACTCTTTGTGAGAGATGGGCCAATTTCGAGACCATCAGTCGACAAAACCATAGTACACCACTGACACGTTAGCACGAACCTGGCTGGCTAGCCGTTTATAGGCTTTGCTCGACGGACAAACCAGTTGCTTCTGCATCGAACCACCTTAACTCTCACCGTCCGGGAAGGGAGCAAAAACCTTTCTCCCCATGCACAGAACTCGAGAGCACTTTTTCGCCAAAAGAACAAATATGTTAATAAAACGTGTCATGATTTCTGAAAATCTTTAAATTTAAGTATTAACTTCAAACTACACGTTGTTTAGTAACTCTAGTAGCTTCATCCACATCTTCAAATTAATTTTTCATCTTGTTTTCATGTTTTACTTTTTCTGTTTATGTACATTCATGTACCAAATTATGGTTGCATTTGGGACTGGCCATGGGGCTGCTAAATCAATTTGGCCATATGTCGGCCTTTATAGGAGGAGTTCAGGCAATAAGTAATTTTGTACATGCATGCCCATATGCATACATATGAGATATGGTACTATATTATAACTTAGATATATGCAACAGCATTTCCCAAGCTTTTCTGGTTATTGCCTCTCCTCTGTGTCCCCCCCCCCACAGCATAAAAGTTCTGAAAAATTACAATATAAATTTATTCTAACTGCAACCCCCCCCCCCCCCTCCCCCATGCATCATTGTGCCCCACATTTGGAAACACCAAGTGTAGCATTTAATTAGTAGCTATGCCACCACAATCAATATATGTGATGTGTATGGCCTCAGCAGCCTGTAGTGGCCATGTTTGGGAATTTCCAGAACATCTACCAATTTTTTTTTCCTATGGAACTTTGGTCATAGTGTGAACTGTTGTTACATGGTTGCCCATAATTTGGCTCATGACCATCATGATTCTGCTCAGTTCATATCTCAGGTTTTGACATGTTCACTTCATCCTTAACTTCATCATTATATCCATACTGTTTTGCTGTTCTAAGATTTGTCACATTTTATAAATTGCATTTTAGAAATTGTTGGAGATTCAAGTTATAATTTTTAAAACTATGAATTTTTTTAATACTGTGTACTAATTTGGCTAGTGTTCATGTTTTACTTCACTGCTTCTGGCACTGCAGGCACTGACAGAAAAATGTCAAAGAAACGAGCCACGACTGCTTACAACAGAAATTGATGCTCTTGTCATGTCTGTGTGCCAAGTTGTCCCACATGTCACACTTCCTTGTGCTATCCATCTTTTAGCCAAGCATTGCAGTAATCTACACAGGTGACATAACTTTTATTATTATTACAACTATTATATTTTTTGTTTAGTTTCATTTATTGCAGCTTAACTTTTAATATTATTGTTTTCACTTTGTGCTTATTACATTTATTGGAACTTAACTGTTAATATTGTTACTTTTGCTTTTGTTTTATTCCATTTATTGCACCCAAGCTGTTAATATTACTTTCACCTTTAAAAAGGCAGGTAACACTGCAGAATCATCCATCACTTGTTGTGCCATGCACATGTGGTAAATCATTCTTTCTCAACAATTTTACTTGACAGGTACAAGGAAGCAGCACAACAGTATCTGAAACTGCTACGTCTGCTTGAAAATGAGGAAATGTTTGCATCTGTGAGTTTTTCCATATAGTTTCTTGGTACTTTGTGCAGGAGATATGTCCTAGGTGTTATCTAAAGTAGTTTGCCTCACCTTTGGTATTTATCAAAGATTTTTTGCACATGACAAGTAATTTCTCTTAAATATTGAATACTTGCTGTTAATTTGTAAAGATCACAGTATACTTCTGAGAAAAATTTTTTTTAACTCATGAAAGTTCATATTTACATAATTTCATATTTACAGAATAACAATTTGAAAATAACTGCCAAATTTTGAAACTGATGGGAGTCCATAATGAAAGTGATAAAGGAAATTTGTATTTTCCTTTTTTTCCCCATCATATTTTAATAGGTTACAACTAGGTCTGAAGTTAACTACCACATTTGCTTTATAGGAAATAATTTTTTACCTGTACAAAATGTAGGAGCTGGCCTTAGATGAACCACTTCTGGAAACTGATGTAAGAGAACTTGTGGTGGAAGCTATTGAATCTTTGGCCCTTGCTCAGCAGAATGCTGAATGCATATCTCTTTGTGATGAATTTTACCCTATTCTGTCTGTGTGTGACACTCCCTCTGAGATATCGACCAATTCTTATCCAGACATCAGTGGAAACAATACCAAAGATGATTTCAGCTTTGACAATTCCCAACCTAGTTTGCTCAGTCAGTCCCGAGATTATGACTCAACAGATGAAGTGATGACACAGGTATCTGAACATCAAACATCTTCTATGCTGTCTCCATCATGCAAACAGGGGCACCAGAGGAAATCAGGAATTGGAGATGTTGAAAATGCTTATTTGACTTCAGGCTGTCTTCCAAATCTCTGCAAATTATCGAGGAAGAGAATTAGAACTGCCTCGCGTGATCATGACACATCCCGAAATGCAACTGCTGACGAGAAAGATGTTTGGTGGTCCAACACTCTTCCTGTCAGATTATTAGTGAGCAAGACAGATGCTCTGCTAGCAGTCCAAGGCTTTGCTGAAGACACTTTGGCATGTTTAACCAAGTACGTATCATCATTAACCAGCTCTGTAGCCATGTTGTACAGCTCATTATTCTTATGTGTACTGGCTCTGCAGCCGTATTGTACAGTTCCATCTTTATGTATACTGGCTCTGCAGACATATTGTACAGTTCCATCTTTATGTTTACTGGCTCTGCAGCCGTATTGTACAGTTCCATCTTTATGTTTACTGGCTCTGAAACCATGTTGTACATTACATCATTTTTAGCTTTTAGTGCTGAATTTTCAACCTCATATTTATTGTTCTTTCATTACTCAACATATTTCTTAGCTGAAAATTGTGTATGTTTGTAATACCATCATAATATGCTTTCTACATACACACTGCTTTTTTAGTGCAATGCTTATGATTTATTAAATGTATAACTGCAAGAGAGTCCATTTTTACAGCTGGGCTGATTGAAGCACAGCTAAGCTAAAATCGCTACTGATACATTTCACTTTAGAAGGCAACTTAAACTTGTATACTACTTCCTGTACTCACAAGCATCTATAAATATGAATAAAACAGAAAAGCCAAAAGATCACTAAGAGCAGAATTAGAGACAGAATACCTAAGGTACTGATGAAACAAGAATAAACTGTTTAAGACAAAAACATGAGAAACACAAAGATCAACAGAGATGTGATTTATTAGAAAAATGTTAATAGTACCATGGTACTATGGACAGCTAAGATGACAGACAGGGAATGTCTAACAAAAGAAAATGTAGAAAGGAATCTAATTAAATCCATAATCTTCTTCGTTCGCGTCTACCACCAAGATCGCCCCTTGATCCTACTGAATTTACTCCTGTGGTTCTTGCAGTAGTCTCATGTAGGATGGAGACTCAGAGCATCGTGGGGCTTGGGCCTATATTCTCTTTGAGTCACAGAAGCGGCATTGCGTGACACACTGTGGTTTTCATTGCACCAGTTTAGTCTAGAGTTAGACTTTCTCACCAAAAAACCTCGACGTGGTTTAGATATGAATATATCCCTGCTAGGTGAGAGGTAGTTGGCCATCCAGCCTAGAGTTGGACTTTCTCACCAGAAAACCTCAACGTGTTTTAGATATCAGTATATCCCCACCGGGTGAGAGGTGGTTGCCCATCCAGTCCTGAGCTGGACTTTCTTGCCGAAAAACTTCAATGTGATTTGGATATAATATATCCCCGTCGGGTGAGAGGTGGTTGCCTATTTAGACTGCACTGGTCCAATGTCTCCGACTTCAGCATTTTGTGGTCGTGGCTGCTACCCTTCCTGGTGGTGACCAGGGCGGAGCTTATCTTGAGTAGGACGAATCCTCACCACTAGTCTTCTTCTTCTTCTTCGTTCACTTCTACCACCAAAAACCGCACTGTGAGCCTACTGATTCATGCCTGTGGTCCTCGTTAGGTCCCATGGTCCCCTGTGTGGTCCAAATTAGACCACACGAGATCCACGAAAGGACCACAAGGGGTTCAGAGTATCACAGTGCTTTAGCCTGTATTCTTGGTGGGTCTCGGAAGCGGGATTGCGTGACACCGTGGTTTTCATTGCACCAGTTTAGTCTAGGGTTGGACTTTCTCACCGGAAGACCTCGACGTGTTTAGGATATCAGTGCATCCCCGCTGGGTGAGAGGCGGTAGCCCACCCAGGCTAGAGTTGGACCTTCTCACCGGAAAACCTCGACGTGTTTTGAGATACCCGTGTATCATCGCCGGGTGAGAGGTGGTTGCCCATCCAGTCCAGGGTTGGACTTTCTCACTGGAAAACCTCAGCGTGATTAGGATACGCAAACATCCCCGCCGGGTGAGAGGTGGTTGCCTATCTAGACTTCCCTGGTCCAGTGTCTCCGACTTCAGCATTTTGCGGTCGTGGCCGCTACCCTTCCTAGTTGTGACCAGGATGGAGCTTTTGTCCAGGACGACGAATCCTCGCCACTAGTGACTTCTACCCCTGGGTTGAGCCGGTTTAGGCATTATCCCAGTATGGGCGTGTTTGGGACGGGACCAACCTCTAGAGCAGAGGTACTGTGACATGCATAGCCTTCAAGATTCACCCCTGGTATGAGCCGGTTTAGGCAAAATTCACCAGTATGGGTGTTTATCAGGCGTTACCGACCTCTAGAGCGGAGATGGCATGACATGTCTAGCCATCAAGTTCCACCCCTGGTGTGTGCCGGTTTAGGCATATTTCACCAGTGTAGGTGTATTTTGGATGTGGGCGGCCTCTAGAGCAGAGGTGCCGTGGTATAGCTCTCGTAGCGATACTACTGGACATACCTGTTAAACTTCACTTTCCACCACCTTTTCCCATTGGCTCCGCACAGCAACCTTTATTTCTTTTCCACATTTACTTCCTTAACCGGGAGGAGCTTCACTCCATACACGGCATTTGAAGAGTCTCGCCAGCAGTGAGACAAGCCGGTTCATGCATTTCACCCGACATGACTGCACTCAGGACGTGGCCAACCTCCAGACCAGAGGTGCCATGATTTCACTGTTTGCTTCGCTTTATCCTTTCTACCACCTTTTCCACAGTGATGCTGCGCGGCAACCTCATTTGCAAATTTCTTCATTGGCCGGGAGGAGCACCACTCCACGCACGGCAGCTGAAGATCTCGCCAACAGCGGACCTCACCACTAGTGAGTTTTACCTCTGGGTTAAGCCGGTTTCAGTCTCTAGAGCAGAGGTACCGTGATATGCGTAACCATCAAGTTTCACCACTGGGTTAAGCCGGTTTAGGCATATTTACCAGTATGGGTGTATATAGGATGTGGCTGGCCTCTAGAGCAGAGGTACCGTGGTATGAGTACCCCTCACCGCCAGTCTACTGACCATACCGATTAAACTTCACTTAATCCTTTCCATCACTTTTCCACAGTGGCGCTGCGCTGCAACCCTAATCGCATTTTTCTTCATTGGCCGGGAGGAATTTCACGTCATGTGAAGCAGCCGAAGAATCTCGCCAGCAGAGTCTTAGTTTAACCCCTGGGTTAAGCCAGTTTAGGCAATTAAGCCAGTATGGGTGTATATAGGACGTGGCTGGCCTCTAGAGCAGAGGTGCCTTGATATTAGTATAAGTCTGACCATGAGACTACTGGCTACTTCACTTAATCCTTTCCATGACCTTTTACATGACGGCACTGCGCAGCAACCCTAATCGCATTTTTCTTCATTGGCCGGGAGGAGTTTCACCCCATGCACGGCAGCTGAAGAATCTTGCCAGCAGGAGCTTTCATTCTCCTAGATGAGCTACCAACCAAGACTAACGAGTCTCATCTACCTGAAAGCGCCTGGTTTTCAGGTGCCAGATATTCGCCTTTCGCCCCTTCTCCAGTCAGTTTAAACAGTTCCGCCATGAGATGGCCGGGAGCTGGACTTGGACTGTCGGAGGCTACTTGAGATGCACGCCATGGAGACACTTAATTGGAGTGAGGAGCATATCCCTCGCCCCACCTCCAGCTATTACAGTCCTTAGAACCAAATCCATAATGATAATTATTATTCATTGAACATTTTATGAGAAGGGGAAGTCTTGAAAACAGAATAACAGCAGGTAAGATAATTGAGAAGAGAGGCAAGGGAAGATGAAGAGAAAAAAAAATCTTGGACAATCTATTGTCATTGCACAATAAAAAATCACCACCTGAGGTAAAAGGTAAAATTCCTGCTTCCATGCCATTAAGGCATCTGAGCTGATGGAAAATAGTAAGGACTGAGATCTATGGAAGATTAGGAATAGAGAGGAATGGAGGCGAACTTTATCTTCAGCAATGAGCCTCAATAGCTCGGAAAGCTGAAGAAAAAGAAGAGATCTGTGGAGAATCATGACCACCAATGCTTACTGGCGCAGCACCTGCTGATGATGATGAGACACATATTTCACCATCTTCTGCTCTTCAGAAAGCTGTTTTACATTTTTTTTTTCATTCTGTTTAACACAGTTACCTTGAATTCTAGAATTTGTGTGTGTGTATGTCTGTCTGTCGAATTTTAGGAATAATATCCATTATTAAGAATTTGTAGAGTTTAGCAAATATTTTCTTGTTTTCATTGCCTTACTCCATTTCAGAGCTTTTAAGTTAGTAATGGATTCACAAACATCCATTTTTGTAAACGCTCAGAAGACTTCGGATCATGCTGACCAGCCACCATTTAAGAGGTGCAAGTTCATGGAAACAGGGGACACAGATGCAATGAAGTCCAAAAGAGCAGCATCAGTGGACAGAGCTGAATCATCTCATGAGTTTCAGATGTCAAAAACATGGGCAAAATCAGTGGTGAATGTAGCCCTGAGAATGGCAAAGGCATCTGTAGAGAGAAATCAGTTTCCTTCTGCACTTAATTCATGCCGTATAGTTTTACAGCTAGAACCTCGTAAGTTTCATATGCTTGTGCAGTATGTATGCATATAGTTTTAAATAGTTGTCAGATCCTCATTTTCAGTTTGTCAGTTTGAACCAGTGATCGCAATAACCGGCATTTACCAGCAAATTACTGATTTTTTTTTTTAACTGAAACTTTTAGGTCATAGGTCACCATAACCGGTTTACTTTATCAAAAATCTAGTAAAAAGCAAGCAGCATAATCAGTTTGAGGATAATCGAGCCAGTAAGTTAATGATGATCAATTTTCATAGAGGAAAATCAGCCAGTTTTGACTTTGGTTCAGCATGCGAGCATTTTATAAAGATTAAATCTCGCTGGGGAAAAAAATAAGAAAAAAAATGTTATGCAAACATCTGATTCCCGTGGATATTTGTAAAGTATGTTTAATTTTACATAAAAAAAGTATAGGGTATTGAATGTTGCATTGACAAAGTTTGGGAAAATACTTCATGCAGTTCTACTGGTTTAAAAAAATCCTGGCACAATCACTGCTCTGAACGTAAGTATCTGGAGGGTTTCACAAACTACAGTTAAGGACTGGGCATTTATTGTTTTTCTCATTGCAGCAAATATGTCTAACTCAGCAGGGCCATAATTTTGCACATTTAAACACATTGCAGATAATGTCTGGGCCCATTACATTAGAACAACCATTGTACTGGAGAAACAAAGCAGTCAGAAAGATAGAACAATGAGGCAGTGGTTGAATGTGAGGGGTATTGACTGTAACTCTTCAGACATCAATCTGCAGTCAATCTTAGAGAATAAGCAGAAGTCCAGGTACTCTATATTATTATGCTGTGTTACCAGTAGTACAGTTTCTTTTGTTTATTGTCATAATCAACACATGCTGTGCCTGAAGCTGGTGGAGGTGATGCATGTCTGTAGAAATCTCAAGCCTTGGTGTTTTCCCATCAGACCTGTTTGGGGACTTCCTGTTAATAGTGTCTGCATGTACTTGATCTTTTTTTTTTTTTTTGGTGACATTTCTTTGCTTGTCTTCAGCTTTACTTTTCCTGTTGTTATGTTTTTATATATTGTATACAATATAGAAGCTTAAACTGCATTATTCACAGACATTACAGAAGATACTGCCCCAGTCTTGCTTTACATAACCATTAAAATTGATGTGTACACGTAAGAACCAGAGAAAAATGTTTTGGTCATATCAAGAGCCACATATCAACAATGAAAACCTTAAGTGAGGGAAAAGTTGAAGGAAAAAGAGCAAGAGGATGACAGTGCTGTACATGAAGACTGGACAAAGTAGGCCAGAACCTATGGACACATTCATAATTAATGAATGCATGTATTTACAGAAATATGTCAATATTCTTGTGATATCCTGTGTATATATCTAAATATTTTGGTTTTGCTTATTTTTGATTAGGACAAACCAAAGAGAGCAAAGCTCAGAGACTAAGGAGTGGTGGCAACCAAGTGAGCTGCAGTTACTTAACTTGGATATTACATGCCTGAGTAAGCTTATTCAGGCTGTCCCGAGAAGTCATCCTGATAATAGATGATGGACTATTTGTGAAGGTTTTTTTTTTTTTTGTCCATGAGAAATCATCTTGTTCCATGTTCTGTCTCATTGGAACGGCAATCAGATTTTCTTTTGCCGCCAGTGTGGTGAGGTCGTTGAAGCATTGCATCATGTTGAATGTGGGGGGGGGGGGGGGGGGGTAGTGTTCAGTGGCTAATTTTTTAGACCCTGGCTGGAACTAAAATGCAGAGAAGGTGTAATGCTTCTTTAGCAGACTCCACCACCATACAGCAATTCTAGCCGTAGTAGCCAGGCTGAATCCGAGTCTGTTACTAGGTGAACCAACAGAGAGGTAGGGTGGAGTCTTAGTCGGGTATGTTTCACCAAATCTGATTTGAACATGTCAGCTGTAGGTCGCTGATCACTACCTCAGACAGTTGACTTCACATGCTTGAGAATTCATATAATTAAGCAGATGTGCAGCTGGATAAGGCATGCACTCAGGAGGCCAAAATACCCATACAAACTCTTCAGACATTGATTTAAGAATGGATATAGGATTGTTAAAACATAGTGTAAGTACCCTCTGACAGAACTGAAGCAATATGAGAGGTGAGAGATAGAGAAAAAAAGCAGAAAGATAAGGCTAAAAATATACTGTTACAATTTTTTTCCCCAAGGAAATGGCCTTTGTGTCTCTACGTTCTTTTAGCGCTTGAACACCATTTTCTGCATTTCTACTACTGGTGTGGATCTCAGGCACCTGTGATAATCTGTAGTGACTGGTTTTGTACCTTGTCTAGATTATGCAGCGGAGTGTTTGATGTTGTGCACCAAGCTGTTGAGCCATATTCTAAATGTGGTAGAATACTTTGCTGATATACATTCTTGAGGATTCTCTCATTAGCTCCCCATGTGGTTCCACTCAGTTTTCTTAATATGGCTAGTTTTCTTCTGGCTTTTGCTTCTGCACTGTTGATGTGTTGCTTCCAGGTCAGTTTTGAGTCAAGAGTCACTCCTAAGTGAGTGTATTTGTACAAAATTTCTCATCAATTATTTGTTCTGGCAGAGCATTCAGGAGTGAAAGATTTAAGATTATTTGCTATTGGATTTTAATGAATGTATTTTTTGTTTCTGTACCCCCAGTGTAACTATTTAAGGGCATATTGAAGAAGACTGGCTAGTAAAGAGGATTAAACAAAGAAAACTTAAATATTTTGGATACATTAAATGTCATGATAATTTAGAAAAGACAGTCTTGGAAGGGTTCATAATGGGAAGAAGATAGGATGGCAAAGATGGCTGCAAGACATTGTTGACGATCTGCAAATGGATACATCAGCAGCAGGGCATCTTGCTTACAACTGAAAGGCTTATAGGATAGCTGTTAGGGAGGCAAAGTTTCACAAGGGACGTGCAAATGACTGACTTATTTTTAACTACAGAATCCTTAAGGTTACTGATATATAATTTAAGTTTTCAGTTTACTTATGCATTAAAATTTCTAGGGCATATGGTAGAAGGTAAAGGTAAAATTCCCATTTCCATGCCATTAAGGCATATTAGGCATACAGTGTTAGACTCATATTTCCAAAACCATCGACACAGTGTGATGTGGTCAGTATCACGCCTGGCCACATTTAACTTCGCAGAATTCTCTAGTACCCATTTTTAGAGGCCTTTTTGGTGTGGTGGTACCAGATAAAAATCCTACTGCTGGGATTTGAACCCAGAACCATAGGGCATAGGGTAATAAGCTTCTAAAATAAATTGTGCAGTTTACATCCAATTGAATATATTAAAGATCAGTGCAGTCACAGTTTCATATTTTTAAATAATTAAACAGTACACTGGTGTATTTAATACACTTTACTCCCAGTGATGATATACATATTGACAGCATTTTGTTTTTATGTGCCCCTTTAGATCATACCCATAGGGGTACATGTATCCCCATCATTTGAATAACACTGCTCTGTACCACGATTGTGACAGTTGTTAATTCAGTATGAGATTTTATATATTTGTATGATCCTAGAATGAATGAATTGTGATATGAGATTTCATATATTTGTGTGTTCCTAGAATGAACAAATTGCAATATGAGATTTCATAAATTTGTATGACCCTAAAGTAAATGAATTGTAATATGAGATTTCATATCTCATATATGATCCTAGGATGAACGAGTTGGGATTAAATGACTGGCAAGAAAGCCTGATTAAAGTAAAGCAGTCGTAGCCAAATTAGTGTGATGAAAAGAGTGAAAAGACAGTGTGATGAAAAGAGTGAAGAGACAGTTTGATGAAAAGAGTGAAGAGACAGTGTGATGAAAAGAATGAAGAGACAGTGTGATGAAAAGAGTGAAGAGACGTAAGGGAAAAAAACAACCAACATATTTCTTGAGTAATTCTGGATTTAGAGTCATGCAGACTGGCAATAAGAAAACCGTTGTTATATTTCTGACTTCTTTTGCCTGTAAAAGCAAACATGAGGAAGTTGCACATTTATATCAAAATGTAATATTTATATTGTAAATCAGCAGCTTTTGAAAACTTATAGGTTGCACAGATCTATTAAGGATATAAAAATGGAAATGATTGGATCACATAATACAAATGGAAAAACAAGACACACCAATACCGCCTTGACTTAGACACCTCAAGGAAAAAGAACGAGGGGCAGACAGTTAAGATCATGGAGTCACACACTACAGGAAGAACAAAAGGAAGCGAGAAAGATGCCATTTGAAGTATCCCACTTGCCGAAAATAGGACTGGCTGGGAACCTTTGTTGAGGCTTTATGCTTCCTTGTAAGTACAGAGGACTGATGATGATAACGATGTACTGATAGCCAATGTTCCCTCTAAGGGTTTGCGGGCTGTATTCAAAATGTTCAGCTGATATTTGCACACACAATATTCGTTAATATAAAATTCACAATATTTTTTTATTTTGTGTGCGTGTGTGTGTGCGCGTGCATGCGTGCGTGTATATATATATATATATATATATATATATATATATATACACACACACACCCACACACTGTAAATTTCTGTACATTTAATAACAGGATAAACCTGCTGTACTTTTCATTTACTGGTATTAAAAAAAAAACAGGGCAGCTCTAATGTTGGGGTCACAACTTCTGATGTTAGTTACCGAGAACAATTTCCATACCTGAGCAGCTCAATGGACATTCACCTTTTCACAGCACAGTGGAAATTCATCTGCCCATTTATTTTAATTACCCTCTGTTCTCTGTGTGCCCACTCGCCTTGTCACGATTCTGATGCAGTACTGCTGAAACTACATGATAAAAAAACCAGTTGAAACATCTGATCTGAAAGTCATATCACAACAAGAAAGAAACAGTAAAGGAAAAACATGTGCCGTCATTGTATTTTTCTTGACCACAATTATAGCATGGAGTAACATCTAGAAATTGGAAAATATAAATAGCAGTTTCATTTTTATTTTTGTGCAACTCCAGAAATTTTGTGTGCGGTATGAATTTTTTCTGTGCACAGCCACACAGCTTAGAGTGAGCAGTGCTGATAGCCATGTGCACTGAATGCTGTAGTATGTCAAGCCTTGCAAGTATATTTTCCCGTTTCAGAGGCATTTTCTCTGTTGTTTTTGTTTATCTCCCTTTAACTGCAAACACAATGTTCTTAGCAGATGATGCTGTGAAGGTATTGGAAGACAAGTACCATATTAAAGTACATGTGACTGTATTTTATCTTTGTTCCTTGTTTCTTTGTTTTGTATGTTTTTGTATGATTAAGGCGTAAACAGAAACATTACAACTGTGCATGTTAAGTAATAAAGGTGTTCATACTTTTTGTTTTAAACTGTTTTAACATTTTGTTATCACAGCTTTATTGCAGTGGCTTTCTGTATATTTATATAGTTACTTTATATATATATATATAATATATATATATATATATATATATATATATATATATATATACTTATGCCCAAAAACTGTTCAGATTGAATTAGGAGTGGTTTGTAATTCAAGAATTGTTGAATTCAATGACAACGCAGACAACAACCTGTCTTGTGGGTGATCAGAAAAAGATGGACATATGTCGGTCATGTGCTGAGAAGAAACAACCAGAGAATCCCAAAGCAAGCTGTCAAATGAAACACAACAGGCTGAAGAAAAAGAGGTCGACCACATGAAACTCTAAAGAGGACATTGTTAAGAGAGGCCAGCTTAGTGGGAATAACATCCCTTGATGAAGATGAAAGCACACAGAGAACAGGAAATCTACCATGCGACCCCTATGTGACATTTAACGGCATGGGAAGGATGTAAGATATAATAACTAGCTTGATGACTTGGAGTGGACTTCTAAAAAATAACTCAGCAGGCTCCACTACCACGAGGGTGGGGATTGGGGCATTGCCCCATTAGCCTGGCAGCCTTTTTTTTTCTAGGAGCATTGGCATATACTTAGGTACAGTCATAACATCTGATGTCAGGTGCTTGAGGAAATCAGAACCAGGATAAAAATGACAAAGACAGCTTTTGGAAAAATGAAGAACATATTAACAAATCAAAAACTGCCATTGACAATAAGAAAGAAAGTTCTAAGATGTTATATAGAACCTATTCTACTTTATGCAAGTGAAACATGAATTACGAATGAACAGTTAAAACAAAGAATACAGGTGACTGGAATGTGGTTCTTAAGAAGGATGCTCCGGATACCATGGACAGCCAGAAAGATGAATGAAGAAGTATTACAGCAGGTAAAGGAACATCTCAAACTAATGCCATACATAAGAAAAAAGACAAAGTTTCTCGGGCACATCAGCAGACGTGAAGGTCTTGAAAAATTGGTCATGACTGGAAAGATAAATGGCAAAAGACAGAGGGGGTGGAGAAGACAGAAATGCTTGGATGGCCTGACTGCATGGTTTGGCAAGAAAACAGAAAATTGATTTGAGACGCGGAGGATCGAGTGAGATGGGGAGAAATTACCGCCTCCAACTACTGGCATGGCACTATCTGATCTGACCAGCAGAAAGGTGGGTCAGGGTCAGCACTTGATCGGTGCCCCAATAACTATGTCATCAGCAGCCTAATAGTCATCTTTACTGCCCTGACAGTCTAACAGTCATCTTCTTCTTCTTCGTTCACTTCTACCACCAAAAACCGCACTGTGAACCTACTGAATTCACACATGTGGTCCTCGTTAGGTCCCGTGGTCCCCTGTGTGGTCCAAAATAGACCACACGAGTTCCACGAAAGGACCACAAGGGGTTCAGAGTATCACAGTGCTTTAGCCTGTATTCTTGGTGGGTCTCGGAAGCGGGATTGCGTGACACCGTGGTTTTCATTGCACCAGTTTAGTCTAGGGTTGGACTTTCTCACCGGAAGACCTCGACGTGTTTGGAATATCAGTGCATCCCCGCTGGGTGAGAGGCGTTAGCCCACCCAGGCCAGAGTTGGACTTTCTCACCGGAAAACCTCGACGTGTTTTGAGATACCCGTGTATCACCGCCGGGTGAGAGGTGGTTGCCCATCCAGTCCAGGGTTGGACTTTCTCACCGGAAAACCTCAGCGTGATTAGGATACGCAGACATCCCCGCCGGGTGAGAGGTGGTTGCCTATCTAGACTTCCCTGGTCCAGTGTCTCCGACTTCAGCATTTTGCGGTCGTGGCCGCTACCCTTCCTAGTTGTGACCAGGATGGAGCTTTTGTCCAGGAGGACGAATCCTCGCCACTAGTGACTTCTACCCCTGGGTTGAGCCGGTTTAGGCATTTCCCAGTATGGGCGTGTTTGGGACGGGACCTACCTCTAGGGCAGAGGTACTGTGACATTCATAGCCTTCAAGATTCACCCCTGGTATGAGCCGGTTTATGCAAAATTCACCAGTATGGGTGTTTATCAGGCGTTACCGACCTCTAGAGCGGAGGTGGCATGACATGTCTAGCCATGGAGTTCCACCCCTGGTGTGTGCCGGTTTAGGCATATTTCACCAGTGTAGGTGTATTTCAGACGTAGGCGGCCTCTAGAGCAGAGGTGCCGTGGTATAGCTCTCGTAGCGATACTACTGGACATACCAGGTTAAACTTCACTTTCCACCACCTTTTCCCATCGGCACCGCACAGCAACCTTTATTTCCGCATTTACTTCCTTAACCGGGAGGAGCTTCACTCCACGCGCGGCATTTGAAGAGTCAAGCCAGCAGTGACTTAACTTCTGGGACAAGCCGGTTCATGCATTTCACCCGATATGACTGCACTAAGGACGTGGCCGACCTCCAGACCAGAGGTGCCATGATTTGACTGTTTGCTTCGCTTTATCCTTTCAACCACCTTTTCCGCAGTGATGCTGCGCGGCAACCTCATTTGCAAATTTCTTCATTGGCCGGGAAGAGCACCGCTCCACGCACGGCAGCTGAAGATCTCGCCAACAGCGGTAACAGTCATCTTTACTGCCCTGACAGTCTAACAGTCATCTTTACTGCCCTAACAGTCTAACGGTCATCTTTACTGCCCTGACAGTCATCTTTACTCCCTCACAGTCTAACAGTCATCTTTACTGCCCTTGCAGTCTAACAGTCATCTTTACTGCCCTAACAGTCATCTTTACTGCCCTCACAGTCTAACAGTCATCTTTACTGCCCTAACAGTCATCTTTACTGCCCTGACAGTCTAACAGTCATCTTTACTGCCCTAACAGTCTAACAGTCATCTTTACTGCCCTGACAGTCATCTTTACTCCCTCAGAGTCTAACAGTCATCTTTACTGCCCTTGCAGTCTAACAGTCATCTTTACTGCCTAACATTCATCTTTACTGCCCTAACAGTCATCTTTACTCCCTCACAGTCTAACAGTCATCTTTACTCCCCTAACAGTCATCTTTACTGCCCTTGCAGTCTAACAGTCATCTTTACTGCCCTAACAGTCATCTTTACTGCCCTCACAGTCTAACAGTCATCTTTACTGCCCTAACAGTCATCTTTACTGCCCTGACAGTCTAACAGTCATCTTTACTGCCCTAACAGTCTAACAGTCATCTTTACTGCCCTGACAGTCATCTTTACTCCCTCAGAGTCTAACAGTCATCTTTACTGCCCTTGCAGTCTAACAGTCATCTTTACTGCCTAACATTCATCTTTACTGCCCTAACAGTCATCTTTACTCCCTCACAGTCTAACAGTCATCTTTACTCCCCTAACAGTCATCTTTACTGCCCTTGCAGTCTAACAGTCATCTTTACTGCCTAACAGTCATCTTTACTGCCCTAACATTCATCTTTACTGCCCTAACAGTCATCTTTACTCCCTCACAGTCTAACAGTCATCTTTACTCCCTTAACAGTCATCTTTACTGCCCTGACAGCCTAACAGTCATCTTTACTGCCCTCACAGTCTAACAGTCATCTTTACTGCCCTCACAGTCTAACAGTCATCTTTATTGCCCTAACAGTCATCTTTACTGCCCTGACAGTCGAACAGTCATCTTTACTGCCCTGACAGTCTAACAGTCATCTTTACTGCCCTGACAATCTAACTCATCTTTACTGCCCTGACGGTCATCTTTACTCCATCACAGTCATCTTTACTCCCTCACAGTCATCTTTACTGCCCTCACAGTCTAACAGTCATCTTTACTGCCCTGACAATCTAACAGTCATCTTTACTGCCCTGACGGTCATCTTTACTCCATCACAGTCATCTTTACTGCCCTCACAGTCTAACAGTCATCTTTACTGCCCTGACAGTCTAACAGTCATCTTTACTGCCCTGACAGTCCAACAGTCATCTTTACTGGCCTGACAGTCATCTTTACTGTCATCAGTCTCTCCAGCATAAGTGCCCACATTCACATCCAGACTGACAGGGACACAATGGCACTGGGATCTCCAGCCAACCACTTTAACATGACAAGTTACTTCAACACTGTTATTTTCTCTCACGCAACATCTGCGTCAGTAACTTGAGTTCAGACTCTTTCTTTATACTGAAGATTTTAATAGGTATCTACTGCATACAGGGTGGGTGAAAAGTCCTGCTATTCTCGGTGACAGCTGCACAAATTTCTACACATAACAGGTACTATGGCTATCAGAGAAAAAAAAAAATCAAACACACAATTTCATAATTAAAAATGGCCACCTTGCTTGTGCACTGAAATGATGCATGCCTACATTTAGCTTATGTTGTTGTTTAAAATTTAATCTCCGAAAACTGAAATAAAACCATATAAACATATCTTTTTACTCATAAATTTTACAACGCCATCCCATGGATTGTTGTAGGAATGAAGTTATATAATTTATACTTTCCACTTTATATTAATCATTGTAACTGTCATTAATATAGTTATTTATTATATATGCATGTGTATGTGTGTGCAATCTAATCTAATCTAAGTGCCGTGCCACGTGGCATAGGCAATCATTTCTCTCCACAATTCCGTCTTTTGCATTGATTATGAGATCCGCCGGTGACTTTCTTCCTAGCCACACTGACAACCCATCCAGTAACTTCTCTCTCTGTCTTCCTCTGTCTTTTATTCCCTCAGTTTTTCCAGTTGCCACAGTGTGTTCCAATTTTCCTATTCTCAGAAAATGTCCTATAAATCTCTCTTGTCTGCCTCTGATCTTTGCTATAATTTGCCTTTTAACTCCAGCCTCTCTTAGAACTTCATTGGTTTTCTTGGCTGTCCATGGTATCTTCAGTATCCTTCATGTAAACCACATTTCCATGGCCTCCATTTCATGCTGTGCTCTCCATTCATAGACCATGCTTCACACCCATAAAACAAAATTGGCTCGATGTAACATTTAAGAACTCGGAATCTTCTTTCCATTGATATGGATCTGTTGCACAAGATGTTTCTCATTTTCTGGAATGCTGACTTGGCCTGAGCACGTCTGCTTTTCATTTCGTTGTGACATTTCCCATCAGTTGTTATAATCGTTCCTAAGTACTTGAATCTATCAACTTGTTTCAGAATTGTGCCATCGATGGTAATGCTACATTTTGGCGGTATTCTTTTATTTGAGATGACCATCATTTCAGTCTTCTTTTACTCGGGCTGAGACCTTTATTTTTACTTTCACGAACCACGATGTCCAGAAGAGCCTGTAGCTCCCCTTCACTTTTAGCAATCAGAACTGTGTCATCTGCATATCTTAAGTTGTTAAAGTTGTACCCGCCAATTGATATTCCTGGCGTATTCTCTATATTTCTCATTATATTTTCGCTATACAAGGAGAAGAGGTCAGGAGATAGAACACATCCTTATCTCGCTCCCAATTTTATGTCTTGGAATGCTTCTATTTGTTTTCTTGACCCTCATTGCTGCCAGTATTTGTTTGCGATAAATTTCAGATCTTTCCCATCTATGTTGATGTCTTCCAGCATTCTTATAATTTCTGCGTGTCTCACTTTATCAAATGCTTTACAGTAGTCTATGAAGCATAAGTATAGGTCCATCTTTACTTCTATTGATCTCTCCATCAAGGTTCTTATTATATAAATGGCATTACTTGTACCTTTTCCTTCGATGAAGCTGCACTGTTCTTCAGCGATTTCTGGTTTTATTTTGGTGTGCAAATATTTTTAAAATGTTGTTCATGTGCTCTAAATAGACCCCAACAACATTGCTAAAATAGCCATGCAGTGGACATCTGGGGGAAAAGAGACACCAACTAAAGCCTATCTGACAGAGAACCAGAAATGAGTATCATGCAGCACGGTTGGGGCCCAATATAAAGGCCTGGCTGCAGACCATGAGAGGTGAAAAGAATTTGCTACTGCCCTGAAAGACGCCACAGGGAGTACAGGGCTGTGATTATTTAGCTGATTGCCGATCAAGGACGTGGATGGAAATGCAGAAATATTAACTGACATATGATAACTATATTTAATTTTGCATCACATATTAAATCATAGTCAGTGTGTGTAAGTGCTCTCTTGTTATATCTATCACTGGAAAACCCTGTGTCGTGCTGACATATATTCTTTAGAATCAGGGAGTCCGGGAGTCCGCCTTACTTTGTTCGTATACTCTGAGAAAACTGTTGACATGTTTCCATGGTAATAGAACCTAACTGGCAGATCAAGGGCGAAGAACATAGACGATGCTGAGTAACAAAGAGGGGGATAAAAAGGCAAAGGGCATGTATGTGTGGAAAACTCTTGCAGAAGTTCCATGTTCTTTGAACTCTTAAAGGTTCAGAGAATCTAGCTGAAACACATCGTATATTATGATAGACGATGCCCAGTGATAAGGATTTTGAAATTACAAGGACGTATATAAAAAAGACGAAGAGAAGGTAGAGCTTTTTAAATTTAACTTGGGGTGGGGGGAAGGGGGGCCTAAGGAAAAAAAATATGAAAGTTTGAAAAAATGTGAAATGGCACTGTCGGTCCACATCTGAATGGAGAAAGTTAGACGTATACTCCACAACAGTTTGATGTGGATGGGTGAAATGTACAGAAAACTAGTGTGCACTACTTCATCTTGTGTCATCTCGAGAGGGGCAGACGGCTGTAATATATATACACAACTTGTCAGTTGTTCTCTAGTTGCACCAGTTTTGCTGTCCGCCCATCTATATCGTTGTCATCGTCTTGTCTCTTTTCCATCAAGTATGGTTTTAAAGAGGATTAAACAAAGAAAACTTAAATATTTTGGGCACATTTAAATGTCATGACCGTCTTGGGAGTGTACATAATGGGGAAAAGAAAGAGAGGAAGACCAAGGCGAAGATGGCTGCAAGACATCGTTGATGATCTGCAAATGAGTGCATTAGCAGCAGACCATCTTGCTTACAACCGAAAGGCCTCTAGAAGTGCTGTTAGGGAGGCAAAGTTCCTCAAGGAACATGCAAATGAATGAATGATTTTAATTTCAATATGTTGATCTAGTCAAAATATTTTAATTGCCAAGTTCTTCATGACCATCATCATGTGCCCTCTCCCCATGGAAGGTTGGCTGTTATGGTCTTGCAACTTGCTCTTGTCCTTCGTTTTCATTTTGTAAGCTCAGCCTAGTTGTTGTCCATCAAGTGTTGTCGACATTTTGCTCCTTTTCCTTCATCATTTTCATCTAGTGTGTGAGAGTGAATGTGATTTAGTGCTTCTTATCCACACTTCAAAAGTTATAAGCACAAAAACCAAGTTAAGACTATTCAATTCAAATGTAATATCCACCCTCATTTATGCATGCGAAAGCTGGAAAACAACTAAAGAAATAGAAAAGAAATTAGACTCTTTTGAAAACAAATGCCTAAGGAAAATACTCGGCATCAAGTGGAATGAATTCAAGAACAATGCAGAGATAAGACAGATGACTGAACAACAACCAGTCTCACGGGTGATCAGGAAAAGGAGATGGACATATGTTGGTCACTTGATGAGAAGAAATGATCAGAGAATCCCAAAACAAGCTATCAAGTGGAACACAACAGGCCGAAGAAAAAGGGGCAGACCGCGTGAAACTCTAAAGAGGACATTATTAAGAGAGGCCAAGTTAACAGGCATAACATCCTTTGATGAGGTTGAAAGACTCGCCGAAGACAGGAAAAATTGGCGAACTACTTTGCGAGCCCTATGTGACGTCTAACGGCACGGGAAGGATATAAGATATAAGATAAGATAAGATCCACACTTCACGTGTCTCATATTTTTTTCCCATCGTCGATTACACCAGTTTCGGACGTTAATCTTACAGGAAGTGCTCAGTACCTGGCATACTAGCGCATGCGCAACAGGGATCTATTTTGGGCGAGGTCTGTGTGTCATACGAAAAACATTTTACCAACTTCTGGAAGACTAGAAACGCTTTGAAAATGGCCAGCGATAGTGGAGATAGTTCAGCGGTAAAGTTCGAACTGTACATCAAGGTAAGAACACTGTTTAACACAAATTAGCTGTTACATTTAAGAACAAATCATAACCAAAAACTATCTTTACAAATTGGAACCGCTATCAAATGTTTGTCTGTGAATAAACTTCGAATGTGTTACCTGCATTATTATCTTGAAACTGTGAAGTATGCGGTAATAGGTACTAAATCATTGCAGTTTTGTCTTATAAGTGACACATCTGTGCGTGTGGGTTGTATTTATTAATGTACAGATGAGCTGGACAGTGTAGAAAATAAGGCTTGATTTCGTAAAGAATGAGAGATGCAAGTTCCGGTGTGCGGATGGCTTCCTTTTGTCACCACCGTCTGCTGTTGATTGATTTTTTACCATTAGTCATTCAACCCTGATATACTTTTAATGAAGGAGGATGCTTATGAATGAGGAGTAATATCTTTTTACAGTTTCGTATCATTAATGCATGATGTTTATTAAAGATTATTTTTCTCCTGTTTCACCAAATTCTTGCGTGTAAATATTTCACATGGTACAACGAACTAATAATTACGATACCAGAGCTTTCACAATTAAAATAATTTTTTTTTTTCCTTTAGAAATGCATTTGTTATAGTGTCATACCTGTGAAAGTAAAAGAATGCTTATTCTGATCAATAAACTAAAAAACAAAACAACAAAAAATGATACAATATACATCTTACATCCTTCCTGTTTAGAGTATTCTCTATAGAGTTTCATATGGTTGATCTCTTTTTCTTTGGCCTGTTGTGTTCCATTTGATAGCTTGTTTTTGTGATTCTCTGATTGTTTCTTCTCATCATGTGGACAATATACAGTGTATAAATTTAAAATATAAAGCAGATTCAAGTTTGATAAAACAACCTATTATGATCTTTAAAATCAACTGGAGAACAGGGGTTTCATTATTTTTGGTGTTATTTGTTTGAAGTATGACTTTTGCTTCATTTTAGTAAAAGAGTGTTCAACATTATTTTATTTATTCCCTTTTTACTTTTTCCATCAATTACTGCTGTGTTGAAAGGGACATGAAAGTTTATCTTATCTATCCATATCCTGTTGTGTATAGCCATCCACTAAACAGCTAAACATTAAAATTATGCAAGCATATTTACTTACCATCTCAAAAAAACAACATAGAAATAACAAGGATCAGTTTTTAAAGATCAGATTATAAAATGAAAATAGAAATACAGGATTTAGGATATTACAAAGTACAAGGGTTAAAAAAAAAGATTAGTAGCTATATTTTGAATAGAATGCTCATTGCTAGTGCTTACTTTTGTCTTTATCAGATGCAACAAAAAGACCAAAAAAAATGCAGGTTGACCATATGCTAAAGAAGGCAAAAGTAAGGTGAAAAGTAGAAAAAAATCTAACTTTAGTTCCTAGGTCAGTAATGCACAGCTAATGGACTCACAGGTTATGTGAGTAAATGCCTCTGTCTGGTAGAATGCCG
This sequence comes from Achatina immaculata, assembly GCA_009760885.1. Classification (NCBI taxonomy): domain Eukaryota; kingdom Metazoa; phylum Mollusca; class Gastropoda; order Stylommatophora; family Achatinidae; genus Lissachatina; species Lissachatina immaculata. The sequence continues at coordinate 47,898,995 of CM019692.1, forward strand.
GACATCTGATTGGCAGAGTGGTCAGTGCACATTCATGACAAAGATTGGAGGTTCAAATCAAGCTGGATGTACCCCAGTCACCCCTGGCTATAGAAATTGGTAACCTGGCGTGTTCTGAAGCAGGGGAAAGAAAAGACAGTCAGGAATGATGCTGACCGCATCACCCTCTAGTGTGGTCAGCACATCACCCTCTAGCGTCCTGACCACATCACTCTCTAGCATGCTGACCATATCACTTTCTAGCATGCTAATATGAGCATTAACACCATATCCTGTAGATGCCTCCATGGCATAACAGGGTTGCCCCCTTTTTTTTTAATTAGAACTTCAGATGGTTCAGTAAATTTTTGGGCAGCCAACAAGAAGGCCAAAGCATGACCCAGAAATCTTGAGTTTAACACCCAAGACAACTGGCATGCTGAGGGAAAAAAATTTAGAAGATCTGAGAATGAGATATTGCACATAAATATAAAAGAGAAGAATATGATTCTTTCCATGGCAAGAAGAACTTATAGCCATTGTGAGATCAGTAGCTTAATACATACAATCAAGAAATCACACAAGTTGCTTTTATCTAGATTTGGTGGATTTGAGAGAAGATGAGGGGAAGCGGGGTGGGGAAGGGGGAGAGAACAGAAGAAGAGAAAGGCTGAGAATATTAGAGGAAATTATTGTAAGATTTTTTTTTTGTAATCAGAATCCAAAATTGTGATATTGTCTAAAAGATATATACAACCCCCTTTCTCCCCCCCCCCCCCCCCCCAAAAAAAAAAGTATTCATTGTGTTATTTAGCGATCAGTTTTTAGTATACCTGCAGTACAAAAAATGAACGGATAAATTTTGCATTTAATGAAATTAGACGTTGGGATATCCGAAAATAAGTTAAATTCAGTGTGTTTTGTACTGTCTACAGGCATCTGGCATTAACAGAGAGTCAAGGGGATCATGCCCCATCTGTCAGCAGTTCTTCATGATGACCTGTCTCCTGGGAGAAAACCAGGAAGACATAGACTTCAAGGTGTTCACAGTGCAGGCAGACTGCCCACCCAAGAATTTTGCTGCAGGATGGAGCAAAAAGTACCCTGTTGTCATGGTGTACAGTGGCAAAAGCAAGACAGGACAGGATTTAAGTGGAATGATGTATGACACATTTGAAGAATTGGAGCAGTTCTATGAGTCTGTTAACAGGGAGTGCCCAGAGCTGAAGAGGAAGAATGCACCAAATCAGGCAGCCATGCTAGTGGTTGAGAATTTGTACAAGGTACGCCTAGAATTATCTGTTCCTGTGTAGTGTACCAGTATTTGTTCTTTTATAGTGGATCTGGTTTTATGGTTGTTGCTTAATTCTGCATTCACTTTAATATGGTTCATCCATCTAGACAGAGTGATGAGTCACCTCCATGAGTTTCATCATCATCATTGGGAGCTCTTTACTGTTTTCCCATCTATGCTGTTTTCCTGGGGCCAAGTTTTGGTTCTGAGTCTTTGTAGCTGTATAATTCTAAGGTGAATTACTTGGAGCACTAAAAATAATATGATGACTTTGCTAGCAGTGATGAGCTTACTGAAATTTTACTCAGAAAATCATCCATCTTCTGTGTTTGATATCCAACAGAGCTAAACTATTTCTTTCATTTTTCCGCTATTTTTCAACCCTGTGTGCAGTTGTTTTCTGGTAATCTGCTGTCATCTTATTTATGACACACACACACATTTGTAGGTTGATCCTACAATTTGTTGAATTTGTGATAGCCTGTTGTGCCCGGTACATGGCCTTAGGATGATGAGACTTGTTCTTCTCTGTTTAGCTGGTAGTAGGCATCGTTTCTTTGCTGGTCTGGGTATTCTTTCTCCCATTTCTTCTTGTAGCTGAGATTTGTCAGTGTTTTGGCCTCCTAAAGTGATATGCTGGTATCTATCTGGTAGTTTACTTCCTTCTTTTGCTAGGATGCCTGTAGGAGTGCCAAATATATGAGTAACAGAGAAGGCTGATAATGGCCAACTACCACACCACTCCAAAACAAACTGTATGGGTTGTCTGTGCCCCCCAGGTGACCACCAACTACCTCAAAAGTATACACATCAACGTCTGAAACTGAAAACTGATCAAAGAAGTTTTCTGGCAGTGGTTGCTCCCTATTGCATTTCAGGGTTAAACAGGTTGTATTTATAGAGGTTAAACAGGAGTGAAGTGACCTATGTCCTTGTCTGACTTCTAGTTATTTCAGTAGGCAGAAAGTATTTATAACAGATCCAGAGTATACAGCTTCAATGGCCTCAAGGGCAACAACTGTTATGTCGAAATCAAGTAGCAGTCTAATTCAATTAGTTTTTGCAAGCTTACATAAAAATGAGAAAAAAATGGCAGTCATGAAATAAAGATAAATTGATCGTTTTTTTTTTTTTTTAAATTAGCTTGTCAGGTTTTTAAAAAAAATGTTTTTACATATTTTTATGAAAATAAATGTTAATTTTAATCACATAAATCATTTTCATAATAACCTCTCAGCCCACAGATGTTTAAAAAAAAAAGGCCTTGCGAGCCAGTATTTGGAGGCCCCTATAATAGGCCTAACTAGTCCTGTTTGCTCCCAGTATAGATAAATATGCATCATCTCTTTTCTCTGCCTCAGATAGTTTCTTTTATTTCCATTAGTAAGGTTTCCTTTGAGTAACATGTCATGTTTGTTCAGCTATGCTTATTGGTAGGACCATGCAGTATTCAGTAAATTTTACCTGATAGTTTCAGTTCTTCATTGTTACACTGTCTGCGAAATTCTTGGAGTAACTTTTTTTTTTTTACAGATGCATTTGTCAAGTCTTTCTACATTGAAACTGTAATGTTTTAGAAGTCTCAGTAGTGATTGTTTAGATGTTCCAATATTTTTCTTTCTTTTAGTCTTAAAGTAATCTTATTATGAATGTTCTACACATGGTGTAACAGTTGTACTGTCCTTGAGTATTGAAATACTGATACATCGGTCATGGTTGGCTGCTCCTGTGTTAGTAAAGCTGCATTACGGCTGGTGTTATTTTTTAAAAAATAGTTTTAAATATAGAGGTTAGAGTAATGTGGACATGGTGCATCATAAAGAGTATATATATCCTGGTTTGTGACTCATATTACACTCTATGGTGTTGTTCCTTTTATGGCTTGGTAGCATAGCATAGCATTGAGGGAAAGTGTAATGATGTAAAATGTGGTCAAGTTAGGATAATGCTGTTTGGTTTGACAGTAGATAGTTTCACTGTATCATATGTGATGAAAGAATGTAATAATGGTAATGTTTGGTGTGATAAATTTAATGTAATAGTGTCTTGGGATGAGTGATAAATTTGTGTGTGATGAAGGATAATATAAAGTATGTGGTTCATAGGAGTCAGTAGTAATATTGCAGTGTGAATACCATGTACCCATCACTCTGATATTCTGTAAAAGGCTGACCATGAATGGAACTTGAATATTTGCCCTGGACAAATGCACAGTGAAATTTAACGGCCTCGGGTAAATTTAATTTTGTTCCCTGTTAAATTACCCTAAATCCATTTCATGTTTTTCATCGCCCGCATCGCCACCGCCCCTCAGTAACCCCGTCTGTGTGCTCTGATTCATTCTGTTGACACTAGTGGCTGCGTGAAAGAAATGAAATTACTAGGTAACGATCTATTTTCACAAGCTGTGGGGCCACCCTGCACATTATTGGGTGCAAATGTTATTGTAGTGCATCTTTGGGCGTGAATGTTGCTGTATCAGCAGGAGATGGTTTCTAGAGGATTTGGTTAACAAAGGCAAAAGTGTGTCTTTTCATTATTTTTTTTTTCAAAATATCACATAACAGTTTCATTTCACAATGCGTAGATTGTGTTTGTCCTAGCCTCTGTTTGTTCTGTGTGTGCAAATAGCTGTTGATCTTGATCAGAGTGTGTTGGCCACACAGATGTCCCTGTACTCACATGCAACCTTTTTTTTTTTTCACTTTCTCTGGGGCAGCTTTGTCATAAATAATGAACTAAAATTAACATGTTAATAAATTTATCATGAGCTTCCTAAAGAATTTTGAAGACAGTTTAATTAACATGATATCTTCCAGCTTTCTTGAGAATATTAGGATATGCATATGATATATTGTAGGAGAAACTTTACAAGAGGCCAAAGAAATCTTCAGACATGTACAGTATAAAAGCAGAAAAAGAGGGGCTAAAGATAAATGATGAGAAAACCAAATACACGAGAATAGCCAGGCCAGAAATGAAAAAAATCAAATCCAAATAGAAATTATAAGGATTGAAAGAACAGGCTGGTAAATCGGGGGGCATTATCCAATAGCTCCAACAGTGCGAGAGGTTAGAGCTAGGATACAAGCAGGAAACAACACTTATTTTGTCCTTAGACACTTGTTACAATAAAAAATCCTGTCCCACAACATTAAACTATCGATATACAAGACAAAGATTAGACTAGTTGTCTAGTATGGATCAGAAACATGGAGCACTACAAAACAATGTGATGCACAGCTTGAGATCTTTGAAAACAGTCTTGAAAAGTATCTTCGCACCAATTAGAGATCCTGTATCACAAGGGTGGAAAATTAAAAATAACAAAGAAATACATGCGATGTTCCAGTTGCAGCCTGTAACTACCATTAAGAAAAACAATAGATTGAGATGGACAGTGGGAGAGGATGGACGAGAATAGACAGACAAAAAAAGGCTTATACAGAAGTGATTAACGGAGACAGACCAAGAGGGAGACCAAGACAACGGTGGCATGACAGCCTAGAAGTGTGGGCAGTGGCATGAGAAGACTAAGAACAGAGAGGGATGGAGACAAATCTTGTCTACAGCAATGAGCCGCAGTGGATGGGAAAGCTGATTGAGTGAATTTCCAGCTTTCTGCTAGATTACTGGCAGATCTGAGATATAGCAACAGCATTCCCCGAACAAAAGCTTAATACTTCTGGTTCTAAGCAGTACATTTCCGTAATCAAGGGCTGAATTCTTGTTAATAGTGTAAGAATTGATCCAGTGACTACAAACAAGCCGGCCGCAGCAGCTGAAAGAACGTATTAGTTTAATGCATAGCAGCTTAACACGTGTATTTGGTACTGAAAAGTTGCAACCCAGGACCAGGTTAGTCGCTGCAGGGGGGATGTAACTGCAGCATTATTGCGTGGTAGAAGTCGAAAAATTAATGTATGGGTTTCAGCGGAGGTTATCTTGTTGGGTCTCCAGGCAAAGCGTACCCAAACATTCCATTGTTGCATTGCACTCTTTACCTTCGCATTCCGCCAGCGAGCGGACGTTCTTTGTTTCTTTGTTAGAGTCAGATTTTCGTTGACAGTCGCAACGAGATAACCTCTTTCTGGGATTTCAGGCTGTGCTGCTTTTAATTGCGAAAGCGTGTGTTTATTTGCTGAACGTGTAGGGTCTAAGCCAAGGATTCCCAAACGGTGCGCCGCAACATTTTTGAAATTTTATCACTAGAATTTGGGGGGGGGGGGGAGACTTTAATCAGTATCTGGTTCATTCTGCGCTACCAATTAATCGGTATATGGTTCATTCTGCGCTACCAATTAATCAGTATCTGGTTCATTCTACGCTACCAATTAATCAGTATCTGGTTCATTCTGCGCTACCAATTAATCAGTATCTGGTTCATTCTGCGCTACCAATTAATCAGTATCTGGTTCATTCTGCGCTACCAATTAATCAGTATCTGGTTCATTCTGCGCTACCAATTAATCAGTATCTGGTTCATTCTGCGCTACCAATTAATCAGTATCTGGTTCATTCTGCGCTACCAATTAATCAGTATCTGGTTCATTCTACGCTATCAATTAATCAGTATCTGGTTCATTCTACGCTACCAGTTAATCAGTATCTGGTTCATTCTGCGCTACCAAAATTCCATTTCTCGGAGGTCAACTTCTGCCACTCCAATCCCAACTTTACTGTTTTAGCTTTTTTAAACCCGGGCACTAGATGAAAGCACATAAACAGACATTTCGTTTCGCGGTGGTCAACTTTTACTTCTCCCGCCCCTTGAGCTTTTGGTCACAAGATGGCAGCATAAAGCTTTTGTAAAAGTAAATGAAGTTTCGTTGAAAATGCTAAAAAGAAATATTGTTAATTGCACGAGAGTCCAGCACAGGAGTGCCGCGACAGAAATGTGTTATCAAGTGTGCCGCAGTTTGACACAGTTTTGGAAACGCTGCTCTAAACAGTTGTTAGTATTATATTGGGGGGGGGGGGGGTAGAAACGCACGACGAGAACACAGAATGTACAACATTATGACGTCAGCTACTCTGAGTAACGGTGGGGAAACCGGGCCAAACCTCGTGTTTCGTGCATTTGTGACACGTCATGGCAGACGAAGGAAAATATGAAGCAGAGCAGTTCTTGACTTGGGCGTGGACTCTCGTTTCTGGCCTTAGAACAGTTGTAGGCCTCTCATTAAAAGTATAGCAGTAAATAGAATCTACATGATGCTGAAATTTCTTTAATCGAGTCAGTCCAGTTTTTCGGGCATGTAGACCCCACGAGGGTCCTTGGACACCAGGTTAAGAACCGCTGAAGGAGAGTGAGAGTTGTCATGTGAAAAGCTAAGTGTATTTGAACGCGGTGCGACATCACAAATATAAGATTTGCAGACAGAAACGTCCGGCAAGGTTACACAAATTGGGTTATATTTTGTTGTTTTGAACTCCTGCAACTACGAGAATGCTGTTCCCAGCAGTCGATGCAGTGAAGATGGTGGAACACAGGCACTGTGTTGAGTTATCGGGCTACTGTGATTAGCTTGGAGACCACAGTGTGGACCCCCCCCCCCCCCCACCATATTGAGCTACTTTCAGACTCCACTACCACGTAGGGAGCACAGCAGGCTCTGCCCTGTTATTCTGTTACTGGGGGCATCAACGAAGAGGTAGGACAGGATCTTAACTAGCTGTAATTTACCGACCCAGATTAAGTATTCTGTCACTCTAGTATTCATTAGACATGGATGGTGACACCAGAAAGGAAGTTAGAATTAGAATTGCAAAGGCAGCATCGATCTTCAAGAATCTTGAGAACATATGGAATTCAAAAGTTATAAGCACAAAAACCAAGTTAAGACTATTCAATTCAGGTGTAATATCTACACTCATTTATGCATGTGAAAATTGGAAAACAACTAAAGAAACAGACAAGAAATTAGACTCTTTTGAAAACAAATGCCTAAGGAAAACACTCGGCATCCAGTGGAACGAATTTAAGAACAATGCAGAGATAAGACAGATGACTGAACAACAACCAGTCTCAGGGCTGATCAGGAAAAGGAGATGGACATATGTTGGTCACGTGATGAGAAAAAACGATCAGAGAATCCCAAAACAAGCTATCAAGTGGAGCACAACAGGCCAAAGGAAAAGAGGCAGACCACGTGAAGCTCTAAAGAAGACATTGATAAGAGAGGCCAAACTAACAGGCATAAAATCCCTTGATGAGGTTGAAAAGCTCGCCGAAAACAAAAACAATCGGTGAACTACCTTGCGAGCCCTATGTGGAGTTTAACGGCGCGGGAAGGATGTAAGATAAGAAGTATTCATGTCTTTCTCCCATATGGCTGATAGAAGTGGGCTCATTCCATCATCGAAAGGTGAACCAGAAAATTTGGGAGAATTAAAATGAAAATGCGTTACAATTTAGCAGCAGCCGGGCAAATTACGAAGCTTGTGTCAGTTTAGCAGTGGTTTAGATCAGTGCTTCTTAACCTGGCGTCTGTGTGCCCCAAGGGAGTCCATGTGTGGATTTTTAGGAGTCGACGGATCAGCACATGTAATGGCTCGATTTTTTTTTAAAAGAACATCATATGGACTTTACTTATTGCTTTATTTTTTTATTAAAGAACATCATATGGACTTTACTTATTGCTTTATTTTTTTATTAAAGAACATCATATGGACTTTACTTATTGCTTTATTTTTTTTATTAAAGAACATCATATGGACTTTACTTATTGCTTTATTTTTTTTATTAAAGAACATCATATGGACTTTACTTATTGCTTTATTTTTTTTATTAAAGAACATCATATGGACTTTACTTATTGCTTTATTTTTTTTATTAAAGAACATCATATGGACTTTACTTATTGCTTTATTTTTTTTATTAAAGAACATCATATGGACTTTACTTATTGCTTTATTTTTTATGAGAGATCCACAGATGTTCTCAAGCCGAATATAGGGTGCATGACAACGCCTGTTTAGGTGATAAATATAAAAAGTTACATGAGATTCTCCTGCTATGCCGTCATTTAAAAAAAGCATCGTAAAAAAACAAATCCTATGCATCCGTTTTTCAGGGGCCATACGGTGCAAGACGATGATGACTCAAGATAAACCAGTCGGCTTTATATGTCGCGTTCATGGTACAAAATAAATATGCATTATTATTATTATTCACTCGAAGTAGCCGTTGTATGTAAACAAGCATTGTAGTTCAGTCTCGCCTTGAGGGCATCCTGAAAGTAATCTGTAACCACGTCTTCTCTGTGTTTGCTGGAAGTTGCATGATTTCCCACGTTAACTCTTTATGTCCTCGTTATGTGCAAAGGTATAAATATAACTCAAACCACTTGCGAGTTATAATTACTCGTGTCCGTCAGATGAAGGGTTTTTTACTCTCACAAACGAGTGATTCTGTTCTTGGTGTATGCAGTCCTTCTATGACTGTAAATGTAAATCACCTCGCGTCACATTTTGTGTGATGGAGGTGACATTTGTTTTCGGCGCAACCTCTTCAGGGATTTACTCATTCGACTGTTGGGGGTGGGAAATAAGTTGGGGACCGTGTTGCCGAGAGTCTCTCTTTCCTTGCTTTTTTTTTTTTTTTTGGCTATTTAGGTCACGTGTTTTGTTTGGGCGGGTCGCATTCCTCACACTTCCCACCTCTAGTTTCGTTGTTGCCTATTTATAATTCGGCTTGTAGTGTTGCCAATTAAGGCGGGAAAATGCTAAAAATATATTGGTTGTAGAGAACCTTGTATTACTAACTTGTCTTTCTTTCCTTCCTCTTTGTGGAAGAGACCAACCTCCCCCCTCACCCCTTCCTCCAACTTAATTCTACTAGTACCAGTTTTACAACAGCCACTAACATAGTCATTGAGAACAGATTCATAGTGCTGCAGGACTGACTATTCAGCAAAACAGGCATTTTAAAATGTGTTTGGCATACATTGTGATATAAACGACGATACCTGTTATAATTATTCGACCTCTGATGCAGAGGGGGAAAAAGGAAAAGATTCATTTTAGCGGGGTGGGGTATGTCTGTCTCTCTCAGAAAGGGAATATGAGAGAATGAAGGTTTTATCAAGAAATGAACACCCCTGACTTTGTCACTCCACTCGGACTTGACATCACTACTGGTACCTATAGTTCAGTTGACCTACTTACTGCGTGTTTTTCTGCGAAGAAAGTTCGTTCAGCTACTCTTACTTCACATCTTTAAATCTGTGCAAACTATCTTTTCCATTTATCACGCTGCTAGATTCTTTTCATGTTTGTGCAGTCGGCGGTTGTGTTAGCAAAGTGTTTCCAGGGACTACTTGCCATCGTTACCCGTTTATTTAGTGGGATATCTCACCGCTCTTAGTTCTCCTTGTCTGCCCAAAGTCGGAGGATGTGTGTATCTACAAAGTTTTGTTTGTGTTATTGGCAGGCGCGCTGTCCTTGTTTTTAATTCTGATTTAGGGTTTGTTTTTGTTTTCCCCTCCTTGTTAAAAAAGTTGGAAGCTGGTGATATAGCCACGAAACAAAGCAGTTTTCCCGCGCTGTAGACAGTAGTTTTACATATGAAGTATTACTTTCATTTTTCATTTGTTTCTAATACTTTTGAGTGCTAGTGCTTTCTGTGCTGTACTGTCTGGCGGGTGGGCGTCTTTTGTGGTAGGACCATTTGATTTGATGTTTCATTCCTTTTTTTCGGTGTGTGCGAGTGAGTGAATATACACGCTTCTTTTTGTCTCATCGGATACTTTTTTGCATAAATACCATCACCTTTTTTTTATAATGGCAATATAATGTGCCAGTTTTTCACGAGGAAACGAAAACCATGGACAAAATTCTGGCACACCCAAAAACACACACACACCTTTTATTTTTGTAATCTTTGTTTGCCGTCTGTTGTACCGTGTTACCAGTGTAACACATGGTTGACAAATGTCTCTTATATCCTGGATGTTTGTTGGTTATCGATGGGTGTGTGAAATTGTTATTTGAAATGTGTCCCTCCACTTCCTCCCCCCCCCCCTTTCCACACACACAATCAGTGGGTCCCAACCTGTGGTCGGTGACAACCATATCAGTGTGGTGCTGTCTGTTGAATAAGCAACGGCTTATGGCATTTAAAGCTGGAGGTCCGCATATTTATATGTGATTAGGAAAGTGGTCCTTGGATGTTTAAAAGTTGAGAACCATTGTCCTGGCGTACAGTCTCGGACGAGAACTTTTATTTTATTGTCTGACACCTCTAATTACAAAGTATAATATTCCCCCACTCCCCCAAAAGAAGAAAAGATGCCGTCGTATGATTACAAGCCTCCTCTCGGATGGTTGAAACCGCGGATAATACCGAACCCCGCATAATATAGGTTTTTAAACGTGTGTGTTGCAGTTTAATTTAAAAATTATAGACATTAAGACTCCAGCAAAAATAGTTAGCACAAAAATAGAATAATGTTGTTATTACTGAGTGTTGAAGTGGTTAGTGCACTGGCCTCTCGTGGCGAAGGTCGGGGGTTCGAATCCGGCCGGGGGCGCCCCCGTTACCCAGCTGTAGAAATAGGTACCCGACTTCTTCTGGAGTTGGGGTAGGAGAGGCGACCAGGCGTGATACTGACCATATCACCCTCTAGTGTGCTGACAGGTCAAGGAAAATATGGGCACTAACACCGTATCCCTATGTGCCTTTAAGGCATGACAGGGTTACACAGAAGAAAGAAGTAATAAACAGAGGCGATTTCGCTTGTGAATCTATGTGCGCGCAAAAAACTAATGAAAATTTCAGATTTCTAATTATTTTTTTTAAAATTTAATATTTTCCTCAAACCGCGGTTAGGTTGGGGACATCTATACTAACATACGGGAAAATAAACCACGTAATGTTTTCCTGTTAGTGTCACGAATACCCTTTTGATCAGTCATTAAACAGACAGCGTGGATGGTCATCTTTCCATATCCCTGCCACGCTGAAAACCGTTCTCCTTTCCCTCTGAGATTTATGTCCAAGATAGTGCCGCTCTTACTTGTCAGGAATCCCCCCCCCCCCCCCCCCCAAACACTCGTGTTTGAATCCACTCTCTTTTATATAGATGAGTAAGTCGACCTTTCGTTTGAAACAGCTGAAACTGCGGGAAGATAGCGATGCTCCATTTCAGGGAAATTTCCGTCAGCCACTTTCTTTAGAAAGTTTGCTTGTAGCAAGCGATAGGACGCAACGTGTAGAGTTTCCTGCTCTTTGTATGCAGGCGCGCGCGTGGATAGGAATATTCTGTATCACCGCGTCACGTGACCTGTTTCCGTTCTTGGCTTATTCCAGATGTTGCCTCGCGCTTTTTATTGCAGGTTTTTTTTTCCTTCTAGCGAACTCAGTCCTGCCTTGCTCAACTATAGTAAATCATTGGCAGCATGTGAAAATGGCGCGAATTCGTTTAGTAGAGAATCTAGTGTAATATTGACAAGAACGCTTTATCTAGAACGTTTCGGACACTTTCAATAAATTCATTGTTGAGGGATATAGAATTTAAATATCAGCGTGTATCCTTCGTGTTTCCTATGTCGTGTTACATAAGAATCGATGTTCGTAGTTCATACGTGTTTCTGTATGCGGGTGGGATTCGCAAACAGGTCCGTAGGGGGTGAGGGGGTGGGAGAAGAAGCCAGGGTTTTACTTCTTGGCCCCAGGGCTGTTCAGGGGGCTTGACTGCCCCACCCCCCACCTTTTTTTTTAAAAGATAAAATTCAGGGGGAAAAAGTCTTCTGTTTTAATAGGGGGCCCAACCTGGCTGTCAACGGCCTTATCCACAGTTATTGAATTAGGATGTTGATACGGTCATCAGAATCAGAGAATTGCTGTTGGCTGAGGCCATATTTATACGATCCTTGCTGTAGTAGTAAATTGTCATATGGTCAGCGGAGTATGGGAATCGAATGTATATTCATTGTTGGTGGAGCTTTGAGAAAGGTCCGACTCTTTGGTTATATTCCAGAAGTGAAAAACATGCCATGGACTATTGTTTATATGGGATGTCTATGCGGGGTTTAAAATAATTGGATGAGAGTGTAACGTGAGGACCTCTTATTTTAGCTTTGTTTTATTTTTCATTTTCGAAAAGCAGTGAAAGTTCAGACATTTAATTTGTGTTTTCTTGATGGTCATATTGTTTATAAGATTGAATTTTTTGTTTGTTTCCTGTTGTATGAAAGGTTGTTGTTGATGTTGGCTATAGGATTGTTGTGAGACTAGGATTGTTTTTCTTACCAGATGATGGTTGATTTTCTTGGTAATGTTGAACATGGTGACGTGTTTTCTCTTATCTCGCTGTGATTCAGAAGTATGTACGTTCTGCCAGAGCGGCGGGTCCCAGGTAGCGTTTCCTTAAGTTTACTGTGACGAAAAAAATATCATAGTTACTGGAGTTTTCCCAGTTTGTTTTCTTTTTGTTTTAAGTTTAAAATTGTACTTCATAATTTCACAGTGCAAATTTTTACAAATAGGAAACAGCTAGGCTTCCGCACAGTAATCGCAGAGTAACAGAGCACGGTATTGTATGGTTAGACGGTGTTTTAAAAAAAAATCGTAAACCACTTTTAGACACGAGAGAAAGAAAAATGAAAGAGAATTACCTGGGACTTGAACCACGGATTCCAGTAAGACGGGCAACCATCTAGCCATTAGAGAACAGCGCATTAATCAACTTAGCCATCTAACACACACACACCAAACACCCGAGATAAAAGGGTGTTTGATATTAAGACATCAATGCCTGTCTGACCGAAAATCGTGATACCCGGAAAGAAAATGAGGCCTTGACACAGAAACTTTGTCGCTTAGATTGCTTCCCACGGGTACCAAACTTGGGACACAAACATACACATGGTCTCGTGCAAGTGTCCCGTACATACTGTGCAAGTGTCCAGTACATACTAGACAACAGTATTTGACAGTATGACTCTTACTTGCACACATAATGTTTTTTGAGAACATATTTACACACGAGTTTTGCACACAAAAGATCTTTGAGGGAACACTACCCCCCAGTCTCCGGGCCGCGTCTGCGTTATCGATTTTGGTAATAAGTGTCATCAGGTGAATAAAAACAATTTACATTACGATATTACCTGTACGCTGATGGTCTGCACTTTATACCTGGTTGAAAAAGTGACCCTTGTATGTAGAAAGGTTGGGAACCTTTGCGCTGGTGCAGCGGGAAGAGATGTACAGAAAAGATTATTGCATTTAGATACGGTTAACCTCCAATCTTCCTTGTAGGGTCGAAGTATTGCAGCGGAACGCATCCATTATGTGTCACCGTTAATGGTTTGTTTCAAAGTACTTAAACGGGAGGTTAAAAAGAAAAAAAAAGGGAAGAGGGGAGGGAAGTGGTTACTGTAAATAGAACTCTGTCGAACGAGTTGTGAAATTAGAAGTTTAAGGAAAGAGACGTTGAAAAAGAATTTTAAAATTCAGATTTTTTTTAAAACGAAGATCAAAGAAGAAAGGCACTAAAAAGCAAGATGTACTGTCAGTATTTCGTTTAAAAAAAAGGTTGGGGGAGGGGGGCTTCCTCTGGGACGTCATGGAAAAGAATGCAAGAAATAAAAGCAAACATTACGAGAGTCCCAGCTATGTTTAACATAGAACCAGAAGAGAGTTAACTTTGCTACATCTGTAACCCACAAAAGAAAGCGTCATTTGGGTTAAAAAGCATCGCGCGATACAGCAAGGACGCAAGGGAAACTAACGAACAACTAGTTTTAAGTAAAATTGGCAAGTAATTATTCCTTAAAGTACGGTCGTGTTTTCATAGAACAGTTAATAACAACAAAGTGTATGAAATATCGTGAGATAAAACAGTTTTATGTTGAGCTTAGAGATCGTATCTTTATGGATGTATGTGTTCAGGTCACATTGCGTCTGCCGTGTGGACAGATCTGTGCACGGTTAATCGATATGATTACATGTTGTATCAGGACAGATCGATGGTGTCCTAGTGCAGCACCTGAACGGGAGGGGGATGAAAAGGTGTTTCATATTTAATTGTTTTTCTGTATGGAAAACAGAACTTGCTTTTTTTTTTTTTCTCTTCAATCCTGGCCTAGAATAATGGTCTGTGAGCTCAACTCGACGGTATAAATAATGGTTGGTGAATTCACCGCCAAAAGTATAGGTTGGTGGATTATTCACCAACATACCTGAGTAATGTTTGGTGGATTATTCACCGGCATACCTGAGTAATGTTTGGTGGATTATTCACCGGCATACCTGAGTAATGGTTGGTGGATTATTCACCGGCATACCTGAGTAATGGTTGGTGGATTATTCACCGGCATACCTGAGTAATGGTTGGTGGATTATTCACCGGCATACCTGAGTAATGGTTGGTGGATTATTCACCAACATACCTGAGTAATGTTTGGTGGATTATTCACCGGCATACCTAAATAATTGTTGGTGAATTAATCACCGGCATACCTAAGTAATTGTTGGTGAATTAATCACCGGCATACCTAAGTAATTGTTGGTGAATTCATGAAATATTGGCTTCCAGCATGGGCTTGGGGGGGGGGGGGTGGAAAATGAATGCTTCATGTGTAGTCAAACAACGTTGCCATCCCTTTGGCAGAAAATAAGGAAAGTTAAAACACACCAGATCTTTTGAAAGAGTTTATCATGCCCAGTTCACACATCCTACTCGTCTTTGAGACAGCCCCCGGCTTCAACTTTCATTATTTTCTATCCATACTAATGTGTATCTTCTGAAATATTTGTTTCTTTTACTGTCATCCTACGCATTCCTTCTGTTGTAGCGCGTACAGTTATTATATCACACACCCAGAGATAGTTAATGTATGCGCGTAGCGGTCACTCCTTTCAGAGTGAAGCAATACTACACACCGGACGTCGGCGTGAAGTATATGGCAATGAGTTGTTATGGATCAGTTTACTTACTTTAACGGATTACGGGTACTTTCTAGAAGAAATAGTTTTACAGCACACACACACACACACACACTACTACCACCACCACCCCCCCCCCCCAACGCTTTAGCATTTGGCCCGCTCTGACTGATGATTGGATCTTCCTTCTTCGTGTCTTGGCACATGCTACACGAAAGTTGGCCTCGCGCTGGAAAGTTCTGTAAGGTTTAGAATACATTTCGAAAGCGGGTGTCTCTTTCTTTCATCACATTCTCTCTTTCTTCTCCTCTCCCCCCCCCCTTCCCCCTCCTCACTTTCCAGCATCCAGACTCGGCAGCGAATGGTGTCAGCGTGACATTGATGTTGAGAAATTAAAGCGATATGTGACAGTCTTACAGACCTTGAGAACAACTGCTAGTCCGCGGAGATTAGTAAATATACTTAACATTGTATGATGGCTGACAGAATACGATAGCTGTAGTTTAGTAATTTTTTTTTTTGTTTAACAGTCATTCACAGGGCTGGTGATAGTGAAGCAGTTAAACAAATGTGGTATGAACAAACTCCACTTACTATACGGACTGTGAAACAGTTGTTTTCTTCATGTAACTGGCGGGTTTAAATCCATAGCAACCAATGTATATGTGAAGACCTTCAAACTAGAGCCGGGCAATACTCGTTTTTTTTTTTTAGGAACCGAATCTTTCTGGTACCCGTTTAGTAATTACTCATGGGACCGATTCCTGGAGTTATTTCCCTTGGATTTTTTTTTAGAGTTAGGGGAGAAGGGTGCGATTATGAACAGCTTTAGATTCACATGAATGTTATGTAACAAATAAGAGTGTTGGGGGGGGGGGGGGTAGGAAAAAAAGAAGGAGAGCACAGAGCTGTGACTTACAAAAAGCCGAGTCTGAGAGTGCATGTGGTGAGAGTTATGTGAGTGTTTAAGTGAAGAGTTAGAATGTTTTGGTGGTAAATCTGGTGTGGGGGGAAAAGCGAAAAGGAGCAAGAGAAAAGCCGAGAGAAGAGTTGGTAGAACAGATGAATGTGATCGGGTAGAGGGTTCGTAATCTTGTGAAGTGAGGGTTCCGGGTTTTAAGTTACAGGTGAGAAGAGAGTAGAAGAGGGAATAATCACCGCGCAAAAAGGGAATGCAAAGTAAAGCTGAATTACGAACTAGTTAACTACTAAAGCTGTTCCTACTTTTGTTTTAAATAGTTGAATATTTTGTTATCGCAGCTTTACTCCAGTGACTGTATATTTATGTAGTTACTCTTAGATATACCCAAAAATTATTCATGTGTTGGTAAATGTGAGTGGTTTGCAAATAGTACAAATGACAATTTCCTCATGCTTTTAAGTATATCCTCACACAGAACTGCTATAAGATCTTTGAGGCATTTAAGTATATCCTCACACAGAACTGCTATAAGATCTTTGAGGCATTTAAGTATATCCTCACACAGAACTGCTATAAGATCTTTGAGGCATTTAAGTATATCCTCGCACAGAACTGCTGTAAGATCTTTGAGGCATTTAAGTATATCCTCGCACAGAACTGCTATAAGATCTTCGAGGCATTTAAGTATATCCTCGCACAGAACTGCTATAAGATCTTCGAGGCATTTAAGTATATCCTCGCACAGAACTGCTATAAGATCTTCGAGGCATTTAAGTATATCCTCACACAGAACTGCTGTAAGATCTTTGAGGCATGATTTACACGTAACGTTCACAGTAACACGGCGAACCTCGGTGAATAAAGTCAATATAGAAGCGGTGATTTAAAAAATGCTTATAACAAGTTTATGAGGAGATACCAGTGTATTCATCGTTAACAAATAACATCAGCACATTTAATAACTGTTAATAACTGCGCAATACAGAAATATATGACCGGTGTGGTTTAAATAGTTCAGTTAACACTGAAAGAAAGACTCTAATATGTATTGTAAACGGAAGAGGAGCGAAATGGAGGGGCAAGCTCCTGAGTGACAGCGCCATGGCGGTGTCTTTTGATGCCAGGACTTTCAGACCCTCCAGCTATCACACGCCAGCCCGTCTACGCTGCTGACCTCGCCAGACACTTCAACAAAACGGCTTTACTCATATTTGGAACCGATTTGGGTTCGGTTTTATAAATTTGTTCCAACTCGGTATCAGGGATCGGTTTGTATCTAGAATCGGTTTATAAGAACCGAGTACCCGCTTTACCGGAAGAACCGAAAGAATGTGTTTCTAATTCGGTTCCTGCTCTGCGTCATTGTCAGCGAATCCAATGGAGAGTGAGCTGCGGTGAGTTTGGGGTCTGGAGTAAAAAAAAAAAAAATATGTGATTTCTGTATACGTTCAAAACCTCCACCATATGTAAATCTTCTGATCCTTGCACTTTTAACAGGGCTGGGGTGGGGGGTGTAATGTGATATCGTGTTTCCTGAGATGGTTGTGGGGGAGAGTCTTGCCCAGCTCTGGTCCACCTGTTATTCATCTAGCACAGTCGCCTCCTGTATAAATAGATGATTTACCTGAGAAAAGTAGTGCCTGAATAAA
The DNA here is from genome assembly GCA_009760885.1 of Achatina immaculata. Lineage (NCBI taxonomy): Eukaryota > Metazoa > Mollusca > Gastropoda > Stylommatophora > Achatinidae > Lissachatina > Lissachatina immaculata. The sequence goes on from CM019692.1 coordinate 47,916,733, forward strand.
GTAATATCTCCACCCTGTGAAGAGTATGCTACATTTATATTATTTTCTCATGTACTAAATCATTTGGATGGTGACACTAGAAAGGAAGTTAGGATCAGAATTGCAAAAGCAGCATCAATCTTCAAGAATCTTGAGAACATATGGAATTCAAAAGTTATAAGCACAAAAACCAAGTTAAGACTATTCAATTCAAATGTAATATCCACCCTCATTTATGCATGCGAAAGCTGGAAAACAACTAAAGAAATAGAAAAGAAATTAGACTCTTTTGAAAACAAATGCCTAAGGAAAATACTCGGCATCAAGTGGAATGAATTCAAGAACAATGCAGAGATAAGACAGATGACTGAACAACAACCAGTCTCACGGGTGATCAGGAAAAGGAGATGGACATATGTTGGTCACTTGATGAGAAGAAATGATCAGAGAATCCCAAAACAAGCTATCAAGTGGAACACAACAGGCCGAAGAAAAAGGGGCAGACCGCGTGAAACTCTAAAGAGGACATTATTAAGAGAGGCCAAGTTAACAGGCATAACATCCTTTGATGAGGTTGAAAGACTCGCCGAAGACAGGAAAAATTGGCGAACTACTTTGCGAGCCCTATGTGACGTCTAACGGCACGGGAAGGATATAAGATATAAGATATAAGAAATCATTTGTCAGCGGTTCCCAACCTTTTTGCTAGAGAGCGATTGTATGTGAACCGCAACTCATGAAAAAAAATATGCTTTAAGTCAGCGGTTCCTAACCTTTCTTTTTAGAGCTGCCCCAAGCCGTCTATGGTACGTGAAGCGCAACCTATGAAAAAAAAATATATTGAAATTAAAAAGAAACTATTTCAGTAAATAGTTACGAGCGTGGCTGTTATTTTAATATTGTAGTTATTTTTTCCCTAAAATCTTGTACATTTTTATTTTACTTAACATTTCTCATATGTATATCTTCTTTCAGCCCCTAACTCGAGAGCTCGGGAAACGCTGCTTTAAACGAGTACTCGAGAATTTATCATTTCTTTGGCACGCGTGTTTGTAGGTCTAAAATTCTCTGAATGAATTTGGTCTTGGCTGCTTTAGATAAGTTTAAAATTTGCTCTGAAAAAATCTATTTACTAGACAGGGTTAGAGTTGCCAAACGTTGTGCATATGCTAAGTGGTGTTAGTCACAGCGTGTTAGTTCTTCCATGCACGAGAACGTTCGCGAACGTGTCACACAGGAGAAACAGTTTCAGACTGTAAGCCTTGACAAGATCTGAGAGCCCCGCGTAGGCCGTGGCGTATTAATTGCGTCGTTCCTCTTAACATACTTGTCTGAAGTGTAAAGTGTCTTAGTTTTTATGTGGCGGCGGCGGCGGAGTCTGCTGTGAGGAAGTGGGAGTTGCTTGCTTCCCATCAGTTTCCACTGTAGAAAAAGTTCTTCTCTCTCTCTCTCTCTGTGTGCGCGCGCGTGTGATATATATATATATATATATATATATATATATATAAGATCAGTCTTGGTTGCGCAGAAATAGTTCAAATATGTTCTGGGTGCATGGAGTTCAAGAGTTAAAAAAAAATTAAGCCAACCTTTTCTATAAGACTGTTAAGATAAGACTGACATGTAGAATTTATCCAAATGACTGTCAGTGTGGCCCCCGCTATGTTAAATTATAGCGTGGGCTGATTCACAGTCCAGTACACAGCGACACTGTCGCCGCACAGTTAATTGTCACCAGCAGGGCTGCCAACTTCGAGAGTTTAAGAGTACAACTTCAAAAAAGCGCAATTTCCGGATAAATCTTGCTAGATCAGGTTCGGAAGGAGCATTTACCATAACAGTGTTTAGGGCATGCCACCATAACGACCATTATTAGACACCCTTTTTTAGACAACAGGTTTGCATTGTACAGCTATTACAAAGTTCAGATGGTTCTGAAGTCACAGACAGCTGGTCAGAAAGGACGCAGACCGATTGTTTTACAGCCCGGTAGAATATTGTGTTTAAAGTAGCTGTTAAAAAAAACATTAGTCATTGAAATAGCTATCCACGATCTCCTCGTTGTTGAAGAGATTTCCTGCGGTAACCATGTCACACTGGCTGCTTCTGGATGACCCACGGTTACTGTTCTCATACATAACGAAAGTCTTGTGTGTTGCTAACACGCGCTTCATTGTCATCTGGGGAAGCTGCGTGGTCATGGAGTTAGGCGTCGCTTCAGGTGGTCGAGATCGCGGGTTTGAATCCCATCAGAAGTGCCAGGGATTTATTTTTTCTCGTGAGTAAATCCCAACCACCCCCCCCCCTTTACGTGTGATGAAAAGTAGATGGAGGTGTATGGTTCAGTTTTACAAAACAAGAAAGAAAGAGTGAGTAAAGTGGGCAGAAACAAGAATGGCAGAAAGCAAAATGAGCACATGCTAATGAAGAACAATCAGTCTAATATTTTGGCAAAAGCTATTTTCATGGATCATATTAAAAAAAAAAAACGCAACAGATGAAAAATACAGACTGGTTTTTTTTCCTCCTCTTAGTAAGAAAGACTTGCATAAAATGCGCCCAGGTAAACGTAGTGGAACACGATTTTCTCTTATCTTTCATATTTCTTTTATCCCAGATGTCCTTGTGCATTGTCGCTCACGTTAAAAATCCATTGACATTTGGAAATATCGAAAAGAGTAGGCCTGTTAGCCACTGTCTGAGCGAAATTCTAGGAAAAATCTACTGCAGAAATGGGAACGTGGGCTGGAATGGGCAGCTGAGCAGATATGGGAATGTCTTGACTGGGATAAAACCATTTATGAACAAGGAACGAAAATATCATTGTCACATATTTTTGTTAGTGTGTGTTGTGTGTATGTCACATTCGCAGTGAAGGCTTTGTATAAATATGTTACGTTGCATTCGCAATTAAGGCTTAACTTTTCCATCTGCAGCATTTCAACCACTTCATCTCGGGTCAGTCTGATAAGGGTTTGTTGTGTGAACTGAAAAAGCTGAATGAATACCTGGAGAGCCAAGACACCAAGTTCCTGGTGGACAATGTGCTCTCCTGGTCTGATTGTCACCTCCTGCCACGCCTGCAGCACATAAGAGTTGCTGGCAAAGTGAGTACTTTCTTTCACTTCACACACATGCATATATATATATATATATATCTTAAAGGGCTGTCATTATCACTGCACTTAGGACAAGCCCCATATATGCTCTGATCAGTATTGAAGGTGGATCTCTGCATGGTCTCTGGAACCCTGATGAATGGAAGCAGCAGTGTGAGTGTCCTGACATTCAGTTAAACTCTGATATTGGTGAGGAGGATTATGATGATGATGATGATAACAGGCTGCTGTGACTGCCCTTTTTTTTCTCCCGCAGGCATAGATAATAAGATTGATCATTACTCACCTATACAACTAATTCTGAGGATCATGTGAATTACTGCACTGTTGTGGGGATCCTGGATTTCTGCTTTCTTCACCACTTGTGATATGGATCCCTGCATTGGTGTGAAGAGGACCCCATGGATCCCTGCATTGTTGTGGTGAGGATCCTGTGACTTCTTGTGTTGTTCACCAGGATGTTGTGATGAGGTCCTGTATATCCCCTACATTGTTGACCAAGAATGATGTGACATGGATTTCTACATTGTTGACCAGCATGTCATGGTAGTCTTTTGCCTAGAAGTACATCTTTACAGTAAGACAGAGCCTAAATCAGCTGTAGTTATCTAACCGGGGTAACAGAGTATGTACACTCCATCTCAAACATTTTATAAAATCTGCTATATCAGAGCCTTAGAAATATTGAAAATTTGGCATCATTTGTAAATGGAAGCTACTTTTTGCCTGCTTGCATAAGGCTTGTTGGTAAAGTAAGTTATAAAAAGTAGTAGCTGCATTATCAAGTCAAGCTCATGTTGGAAATTTTGGCAAGCAGATTCAGAATTAGATAGTTTATCTGTAAAGATATTGTGGTTAGTAACCGTTTGAAATGCAAAAATGTTGGTAATCAGTCTTTGTTTTGAGAATATTTCTGGATTTTCAGCGGCTCAAGATGAGTTCATAAGTTTAATTAGAGATTTTTAACATAACTTCAGTTAATAGCTCAAGTTTTCTTACAGGCATATCGTGACTTTGACATCCCCAAAGAATTCTCCTATATTTGGAAGTACCTCAAAAATGCCTACGAGCAGGAGTGTTTCAAATCCACCATGCCATCAGATCAAGACATAGTCTTCCACTATGAAAAGAAAGCAAGCTGTCCTCCACACAAGGGAAAGCAGACTGCCAAACCAACATTAGAGAAATTCACATACACAACTGATGTGCCAGATGATTGCTTAAATGGGCTGGATGATGGCAATGGGCAGGTGAGTTTTCCATCCTCAAATTAAAATCTCTTACTACGAAGTATTTTGACAGGCCAAAAGATCCATAATTAGGAATAGAATACAAAAAAAGAAGATTCTGAACAGTTAATGAATCTGATCCGGTCAGAGATTCAGAATCAGACTGTGGCATCATTGCATTCAGGACAGCTCCATATATTTTCCACCACATGCCACAGTATCCATCTAAGAGTACTATTAAACTTATTTTAGATGCTCCTGCGGGGTCAGCCTCAGTGCATGATTTCTGTTGCACCAGCAGTGATTCTGTAACCGACTAGTTAACTAATGATACATTCAAACTGTTTCTTTAGTGGGTTAATCATTGCAGATGGCTGGGTTATATGCATGTATGTACAACAGCATACATTTCAGCACATAAATGCTGCAATAGTGCCCACCTGTAAAGGCCTGCAAGATCTGACATTGGAAGGTTTGGGTGTAAACAGAAGCTTGAGTATTGTACACATAGTTGATGGGAGTTCAGATCCTGGAACTTATACTAGGAAGGTGAAGAGTAACCTCCATTTGTGGAGTGCCTAAAAGAGAGGTGCTCAATAAACTTGATTGGTTTGTGTTCCTGTGTGTGGTGGTGGTGGAAGAGGGGGAGGTGGATATGAAGAAAATTTGAAATTGAATTTCAATTTTTAAAAAAATTTAATCTTGTTTAATTTTGCATTTATAGCTATATAACGTTCTGAAATTATTTTTTTTTCTTTATTGCGATTTTCATTTTGCTTTCAGTAGTGAGACTGCTAGTATAAAAATGTCTAATTTCTGTACTCATAAACTGGTTTCAATGCATATGTTTATCATTGCATTGTGTGTATGCAGTGAACATGATTCCAGTACTTACCTCAGACTTCGGTTTCTAAGAACGAGTCTTTGGAAGTCCCTACATAATTGCTCAATCAATCAGTCAAGTGCCGTGGTGTAGGCGATCATTTCTCTCCACAATTTTCTGTCTTTAGATTTGATTACGAGATCCACTGGTGACTTTCTTCCTAGCTACACTGACAGCCCATCCAGTAACTTCTCTCTCTGTCTTCCTCTGTCTCTTCTTCCCTCAATTTTTCCATTTGCCATAATGTGTTCCAGTTTTCCTCTTCTCAGAAAATGTCCTACAAATCTTGCTTGTCATAATTGCTAGTATAATTACACTTTTTGCTAGTATAGTTACACTTATTGCTAGTATGATTACACTGATTGCTAGTATGATTACACTGATTGCTACTATAATTACACTGATTGCTAGTATGATTACACTGATTGCTATTATAATTACACTTATTGCTAGTGTAAGTATATTGATTGCTAGCACATGCTAAAGCTTAATGTTAGCACTCATGTTATTTGATGCCTGATTACTGTTTTTTCATATTGCAAGCAGTGATGTGCTTATTTGGCTGTAGTAAGTAGTTAATTGGATGAGGTTTTTTTTTTCTTTTTTTTTTTTTTAAATACATTTATTTATTGAAAAGTTCTTTGATGTGAATTACGTGGTTAGAAAGTGTCACATTAGTAATATAATAATATGCATTAGAAATATAAAATAAGTAAGAAGATAATGCATGATTTTGTAGTTAGATTTCAAAGTTGCGTGCACTGATAGTCCATGATAGTTTTATTTGGATATTTCACCTTATTTTTTTTTTCAGAGCTAAGTCCATAACAGGTAACTTGAATATCATAATGTATACAGTCTTCACTACTGTTGTAATATGTATTAATTTGTTTTGTAAACTATGGTCTGCTACTTGGGCATGCATGCAGTCAGGAGTTCTCAAACCCTTAGTCATTTTAATTTGGGGGGGGGGGGGTTGTCATGAATTAATTATTTTTTTTAATTTGTATTCTGATTGGTAGTTTTTAGTTTTGCTTACTGGGCATGAATTTATAACTTGGTTTGTCAGTCTTTGGTACTTTATGATGGACTATTTAAGTTTGATATCATTCTTTGTGCATGGAAGTGCCTTGTATGATTCACAGTGGAACTTTAATGATGTGCATGGTTATGGCATTTGCAGAAATTGTAAGGGTTTTTTTTATGCTGCTGCTGCTGCTGTTTGCTGTTGTTGTTGTTGTTGTTGTTGTTGTTGTTGTTGTTGTTGAAGCTGCAGTTGTTTGCTTGCTATGAGGGGAAGTCACTAAGTAGCTCACAAATGCCTGTTACAAAAAAACTAAATGCAACAGTAATTTGAAAACTTTTAATTTGTGAACCTACATTATTCCCCTATTTCTTAACGTAATTGCCACCAGCATTGATACATTTGTCCCATCGTGTAATCAGTGATGCAATACCCATGGCGTAAAGATCAGGAGTTCGATTTCTGTACCATTTTTTTGCTTCCGTTTCCACCTCTTCGTCACTCAAGAATCTTCTCCCGCCAAGGTGGTTTTTCACTGGATAAAACAGGTGAAAATCACTTGGAGCTAAGTCAGAACTATGGGGTGGATGTTCAAGAACTTCCCAACCCAACTGGCTAATTTTCTCTTGGGTTAACCAAGCCGTATGTGGTCTGGCATTGTCATGAAGGAGAAGCACACCTCTAATCAGCAGACCAGGACATTTTCTTCAAATTGCATCCCGTAGCAGCAACAGAACTTCACAGTATGATACAGAATTCACACTGTCACCATACTTCTGGAACTTGGTTAATAATCCTCCTTGATAATCCCAGAACACTGTCAGCATAACCTTCCCCGCAGAATAGGATGGCCAAGTCGGACTTTGTCAACAATTTTTGTGCGTCCCTGAGAAAATTCTTTTACCCAGTTATAGACCGCTTTACATGATAAACACTTTTCAACATAAACTGTAATCATTTCCTTATGAATGTCCTCAAGCCCACAAAAATCACACTACACTTCTCTGTTCTTCTTTGGTACACACTAACAGTTGGGTAGCTATTTTGTTATTGCTTTGTGCATGCACACATAACTCCCAGTGCTACCTACATACAACTCTTATAAAGTTGGATGATGGTACTATCTAAGGATATATTTAAATACTATCTGATAACTGCCACTGATAAAATATTTCAATTTGCTAGTTACTTAGTGACTTCCCCTCATATATTTGACCAGGAGGGTCAGACAGGCAGAACATATCCCAGAGTGGTTAAGAAAGAAGCTATCATATCAAGATCTATGTTCGCAACTTCGTGGAGATCAGTTGCTGGTAACTTACAAACAATTGATTCATAATCCCAGTCCATGGTGAATTTGACACCCAACCACCAGCTCCGAAATCTTGTGTGATTTTTCTAAAATGTCCTACATAACCAGCTGTTTGAATCAAACCAACAAGTTTTTCTGCGTGGAAGTTTAATCTTTTAATTTTCAGACAGAATGTGTGTCAAACAAGAAACACTTTACATAATTTCTCTTATTTTCCAAGGGAAGGTTTGTGGTTTTGTATCACTCCAGTTTCATAAATACTGCTAGAATCATGGGACCTATGTAAACTGTACATTCCTTTAGTCCTTTAAATGCAAGCTTATAAAGTTATTATTAGAACTAATATAGGACAGCCATTTATACGATGTCAACCTGCATGATAAAAGTGCAATATGTAGGCAGTTATTGATTTTGAGGTGAGGGGGTGGGTAAGCTCGACTAATAAAGTACTCTTTTTTAATCACCTTGGAAACCATGTTATCGTTTAATAAGGAAAGTTTGAATCGTGTGATAATAGTTCCTGGAGGGGAAGAGTTCACTTTCTGTAGAGTTAATTTGCTGGTTCAACACTGTAGACCTGACATTTGTGTGAGGGTTTTAGTTGTGTGATATGGTAGTCATTTGTTATGTGAGCTTTTACTTGTTCTGTGTCTTTTGTGTGATAAGCCTTCAGTTTTCAACTAAAGACACTGGAAAACTCCAGGCCCGCCCAACAGATGGTTATATCACACTGTTAAAGTCTCCATATAAGATGACCAGTTCCACGTACCAGAGTACACTTTATATCACATGATTAAAACCTCCATGTACCAGCTCCACATACCAGGGTACACTTTATATCACATGATTAAAACCTCCATGTAGGTACCAGTTCCACATACCAGAGTACACTTTATATCACATGATTAAAACCTCCATGTACCAGCTCCACATACCAGAGTACACTTTATATCACATGATTAAAACCTCCGTGTACCAGCTCCACATACCAAAGTACATTTTATATCACATGATTAAAACCTCCATCTAGGTACCAGTTCCACATACCAGAGTACACTTTATATCACATGATTAAAACCTCCATGTACCAGCTCCACATACCAGAGTACACTTTATATCACATGATTAAAACCTCCATGTAGGTACCAGTTCCACATACCAGAGTACACTTGTTTCAGAATACTTAGGATGTTTTGAGTTGATGTTGCAGCTTCTGGACTGCTTTATATTAAGTATATGGCTTATAGATTGTGCTTCATTAACTGAGTAAATTGAGTGTTACTTTTAAGTCCTTGTGATCATAAACGTAAGTTGGAGATCTCCGACATCAGATGTTATTCATCATCTGTTGGAGAAAGATGAAGAACTAAGTGTCCTTCATTTATCTCCCCAAAATTGTGGCGCTGTGATTGACAAGCATGAGGCACACTTCCATCAAGACATTTCTGCACAGGAGAAGAAAAAAAGATACCAGGGAACACATCTGTGCTTGATGACTACCATTGGAATGTGACAAAAGATGCCTCAGAAGTAGAATATAAACAAAAAGGAAAATAATAAACAAGGATTTTGTATGCTCCCACAAAACTTACTGAATGAAGAATTTTGTTTTGTTAAAAAGTTGAATACTTAAATATCTCAGTATCAAGGGGTTTTTTTTTTTTTTTCTTTTTGTTCCATTGTTTAGTGAGAATTGACTTTTTTTTTTTTTTTAAACACCAATATTCTTAAGAGCTCTACTGAAAGTAATGTTTCAGAATTTTCTCATAGTCTTACTTATACTAAAGTATAGTTATTACTTTGCTGATCTTGGCTAAAAAAATTGTAAGCCAACACATTTCCATGACATTCATGTGACCATTGGTCACTAGTCATGGTGAGTCATTTTAAGAGGGTTTTACCATTTGTGAAAAACTGGATAAAATGCTCTCAGTTCAGTTGTCTCTTACTTCAGGGATTGAATGTGCTGAAAACATGTAAGCCAGCATAAATTCACAAGGCCTTATTTTGAGAGAAAGAAAAAAATAATTCTTCAACAGTCCACATTGCATGCTGTATTAAAAAAAAAAAAAAAGTAACAATCCTAAACCAAGGGATTTACTCAGAGAACCAACACTGTTTCATTACACCATTGCTAGGTTGTATATGCACATAATAGGTTTTTTTAAATTCCCTTTATTCTGTTTACATTATTGCAGTTTTAAATATGTCATTATAATGTAATGCCATTATATTACTCATCAGTGTTTGGGTGCCAGGAATACATATCAGTGACTTCCCAGTGGGCATCTGAGTGGCAATGTGGTTAGTCTCTCATAGTGAAGGTCGGGGGTTCGAATCTGGCCAGAGGCACCCCAGTCACCCAGCTGTAGAATTGAGTACACAACGTCTTCTGGAATTAGGGAAGGAAAAGGTGACCGGGTGTGATGCCGACCACATCACCGTCTGGCGTTTCAATAGGTCAAGAAGAATTTGGGGACTGACACCATGTCTGCATGTGCCTTTAAGGCACCTTTACCATTGCTCAGTGATTAACATTATAAAATAATTCCAGGGGGGAGAAGTCACAGGTGCTTGTTAGTGATCTCCCATCTGTGAAAATTTTGCGTCAGTGTCACTCTAACATTGCCAGTTTGTGTGTTTGCTTATGTCTTGCATGCCAAGTGAGGGAGAAAATTGCTTTTTGTTTTATTATTTATTCCCTAACCTTGCCTTTGTGGTTAATAACCTTCTTACCTGTGTGGGTTCTGATTCCAGATGTTACTTAATGCATTTGTGTATTCACAATATCATTAGCAACAAGGGAAAGCCAAAGTATTTGAAATAATTTTGCAGGACAATTTTTGTTTTTTTCATTTTAAATTGGAATAGGCATGGGAATGTAAAATACCCATTTTTATTAAAGTACAACCCAGTTAACTGAGACCAGCATGAGAAATGCCACCAAAATGTGAACATAAAGTGATCTTGTACATGTATCAGTTGTAAAAAGAATGTAAAGCATGAGTCATGTAGGGAGTAATAAGATGAGGTTTGTTTTTTTTTTAAAATATGTATTTTTTAAATTGTTACTTTTTTTTTAGAACAGTTTGCTGAGCACTAGAAGTTTATATTATACATTTTATTAGTTCCCTAAAATTTTCAAGAGTCTGATTTATACTATAGTTTTTTTTATTCTGGTTATAAACCTTAGTATAAACTTTTATATTATTTATAAGTAAGGTGTAAGGTAAAATTCCCATTTCCTTTAAGATAAACCTTAGTATAAATTTTTATACTGGTTATAAATGTTTGTATAAATTTCACAAGTACTTTTTGAATCCTGTTAGAGAAAAATATAGATAAGATTTCGTGATTCTTCATGGCATGTGTTGTCATTTTTTAAAAAAATGTCAAGAAAGTAATGTTTTCTCCCATATTCACTTTCATATTACAAGGGTTTTTCATTAGTTACTGTACTTTTGTACAGAAAATATTTCATTAAATGCTTCATTTCATTTATATGTATTTATAAGAACTAACTGCATGTACATTCATACATAGGCTATAATTATTGCCTTGTTGACTAGATATATATCTTTTCTTATTTGTTGGTTTTCCTCAGTGTAGATTTGCTTGCACAAGCCTGTTTGAATAAAATACTTCCTACATGACAGATGCTTGTGTGCTGACAGAACTTCTTTATTATTAAATACAAAACTTTGCTTGTATTTGAGCAGTTTTCTACTTAAGTGTTCTGCCAGGCCATTTATGTAATAATTATGTCTGGCCAAAGCATACATTTTATTATAGTAACCTCATGTATGATGCTGTGTCTGTCTATCATATCTGATCCTGTGTTAAAGAGTTTCTCAGCTTTTTTTGAGCATGTGGCTTCACCTAATGTATTAATTTTTTGGCCCTATGAATGGAGAATCTCTCTCTCTCTCCCTCCCCCTCTCTCTCTCTCTCTCTTGCCCTCTCTCTGTCTGAATGTCAGCCTCTGTTTGCTACTCTTTTAAAATAAGAATTCTCTCTGTTTCTCTTAGAATATCAGCCTGCATGCCAGTTCTTCATCCCATTTTAAAATAATTATTGTTTGTCCTCTCACTGTCCCTTGTGCTCCCTTTCTTATCTGTCTGCTTATGTCATAAGTGTCACAGGGAGTTTCAGACATAGTTCCAGGTCAAGGTGAGAGGCCTTGGTAGCTATCATGTTATGTTTCCTCAGTGTGTCTTTCACCTCATCTATCCACTTTTTTACTTGGTCGTCCTAACACCCTATATCAAGTCCTGTACTGTACCAGTTAACTTTCTAATTTTTTTTATGTAGTCCTTGGCAGCTGTTATTCCTACTATTTGCTGAATTATTTCATTTCAGTTAATCCCTGTCTCGTCTTTTTCATAATGTTTTTTCAACCATTTCATCTCGCATGTTGTCGACTTTCTGTCATGTTATATGGTGAGCATCCATGTTTTGCTCCCTCTTCACCTTCCAGAAATAAAGATTGTTAATTCATTCTCCTGCCCTTTCCTTCTCTAGGCCATCTCCTGAGCAGCCATGTTCCCCATCATACATTTGCTTGAACATTATCAGTCTTCTGTGTAGTCTCTTTCTCTCTCACATTCAACATTTGACATCTTGTCTTCAACACTGAAATATGAATAAAACTTCTCTTCGTTGAAAAATTGCAGTTGCATGAGGAAGAGCCAGCTTCAGAAACACACAGGGAGCCAGAATTTGCTGCTGTCGCTGACTCTCCCCAAGGCTACCAAGACCAGGAAGAAATGGAAGATTTGGCTCCAGGTGGGAACTCAGAGGAACAATAGGACGTTGACATGCCTTCAGACACTAATAGGACATTGACAAGTCTTCAGACACTAATAAAACATTGACAAGCCTTCGGACACTGATAGGATGTTGACAAGCCTTCGAAGACTGGTAGGATGTTGACAAGCCTTCAGACACTAATAGGATGTTGACAAGCCTTCAGACACTAATAGGATGTTGACAAGCCTTCAGACACTAATAGGATGTTGACAAGCCTTCAAACACTAATAGGATGTTGACAAGCCTTCAGACACTAATAGGATGTTGACAAGCCTTCAGACACTAATAGGACTTTGACAAGCCTTCAGACACTAATAGGACGTTGACAAGCCTTCAGGCACTGGCAGTACGTTGACAAGCCTTCACACAATAATGCAGAGTAATTCTGGCACAAAATTTGTCTTTTTATGGGTCCTTCTGTTATTGGATATCTTTTTTGTTTTTTTAATGTAAAACTGTTACTATATGCAAATTAAAAACATGGAAATTGGAAATTAATATAAATATTCTTTTCAAAATTTTTTTTTACCTTAAAAGAGTCGAGGTTAGACAATAATAAAATAAGAGTCCTAAAGCTTTTAAGCCAAAAAAAATGATGAATGCCATTGAAGTCTGAAGTTAAAGGGTTGGCCATTTTTAGAGCACTTACTGTTACTTTTAATTCAAAGTAAATTGATTTTGGACAGCTCTGTTTATCATTAGGCCCACTGTTTATCATTAGGCCCTTCTTGGACCAGTCCTTCTGTTTCTCCACTGTATATTTAATGATAATTTCATCGTATGCTAATTTTTGTTTTGTTCATGTAATTTGTATGAGTTTGCTAATTGTGTAACAACAACAAAAAAGTTATCAGTGTATCTTTTTTTTTTCTTTGGCTGACTCATTTTATTATTGGATGTAGATATATCTTCATTAAACTTTTCCCACTGTTGTGTTAGAGCATATATTGGCTGAACATGATATCATTGTCTTATGATTTTGTGATCATATTACATTTGTGAAGTTAATACTCCTATATACATAAAACATGTTTTACCTTTAGAATTAATCCTCAATTTTTTTATTTTTTTTTGTGGTGTTGTTTTGTTATTTTTTATCAAATCATATTAGAAGACTTGGAATCAAGAAAATATGTTGAAATTAATTTGATAATATGGATAGTGCTTGTATTGTGGTTATATACTCTACATTACTCCATGTCACATATTACTAAGTAATAAATGAAAGTTTGGTTTTTTTTTAATAGTAAATTTTTCAGAATTTAAGTGCCATTAAACATGAAACATTTTGTTGGATTTAAAAGTGACCTGATGTTTTTATATCATTTTTTAAAAAATCTGACCTGAGGAGAAAGCAACTGCTTGGTGACTTGCCAGGTGGTAAAACATGAAGCAGAAGTTAATTTGGGAATGATTTCAAATTGAAGGTATACTATTATCTCACTATAATTATTTTTGTAAAACGTTGCTTATTTCCAGGGGCTTTTTTTATTCTCCTCGGTTTAAAAAAGAAAAAAAACGGAAAATAAATTATCAATTATTAATTGTACTAGTTAAAGTGTTGTAATGTGTGTTAATTATTTGATCAGATTTTTAAATAGTTTTGTGGCTAGTCGCATTCAGACTTGAAGCTGATTTAGAATATATAATTTTCTTCAGGTTTCAAATTGGACGTAACTTTTTTTTTTTTAAAGGGGAAAATTTTTTTACCTCGAAAACAGATAATGTGTGATAGAAGTGTCATTGTCCCACTTGTCGTGTATACGAGAGCTAGTCAATAAATAAGTCGCAGAGCGAGCAAGAAAAACCTTAAAAGACTATGAATTTGTTCCCAACATTTTTTTTTCAAGTTTTTTTTTTTTTAATATAATCCCTCTGTACATTAAGATGCATATCCCATCAATTCACAAGTCCTTGAAAGCTGGCATCAAAGAAGGTTTCTTTACCTCTTTAGCGAAGTCTTAATCGTCTTGAAAATGGCAACCCCCCAGGCAGGTTTCCCGTTATTGAATCTCTAATTGCAGTTATAGATGGCTGTTCTTGACATACACTTTTCACTCTACGCTTTATTGCGTGCTCTGCGCACACAGAAAACACCCAACTCCACACTGTTCTTCTCGTGTGTGTGCATGTGACATGCTCAGCAAATTAAAACAGCTGCTGTTAAATAACCATAGCATGCTAGGATGTACTTTTGGTTCTTATTTTGCGCCAGTTGGTGTTGCTGCATACCGACAAAAAAAAAATGATCAGTGAATTTTCAATTGTTTTCACTTTGCAGATTTGCTATTTATTTATTAACTTGCCTTCGTACATTATAAATTAGAAAGATAAAATATTTTGATAGGACAGTTAGACAGTACTCCTTAATATTTATTGTATCCTATCTGCAACAAAATTATTGTATTCCAACTATGACAATTTTGTATAATTTCATAAAAATCATCAGCAGTTTACTATGTCATCATTCTCATTGCGTGGACCAGACTTGGAATATTTTGTCCATTTTTTTCTGCATCTGGAACAATGCTTCTGTCTTTCACATGTTGGAATTTTAATATATAAGTGTATGTATCATTTTTTTCAAGTCCTAAATTAAAAATCCCCCCCCCCCCCCCCAACCACTCTGGATATTTTTTTAAAATCCCCATTAGAGATACTTCATTGCATTTTTTTGTTTTTTTGGACATGTTAGATCTTTTGAATTTGATGAACCAGTTGCCGCTGTAGGATTATTTATTTATTTCTCATCATTCTTATAGAAGGTAGCAGATCTTATATCCTTTACTTTTCAACGTTATATATCATGGATGTAACTGGAATGACCAGAGAAATGGAGGAGATTTTGACCAATGGCCATAACTCGATAATTTTTTTGCTAGAGTTTCCTTCAATATATTTTTTTTGCCATTACATTACTTAAAGCACAAAGTTATAACTATCTCAGCCTTGAGCTATAGTAGTTTATTAGCATGAACAAATAGAGGTATCTAAGCGGCACAGCATCATGGGTGTGCACACGCACGCACACACAAAATATCACACACTAAATTTTATATACCATGCAAAAAATTATAAAATTGCTACTTTTATTTTTCAGTTTTCCCCTTTGCTACACTGAAGGAAAATATGGTATCATTATATGAGTTTGTTTTCCTAATTGTTCGATTTTAGTATGTTTTCCTGTGAGGATTTTAAATTAGACTTTGTAATGTGACATGACAACACACATTTGTGCATAAAATTTATATTTGCAAAC
This sequence comes from Achatina immaculata, assembly GCA_009760885.1. NCBI lineage: Eukaryota > Metazoa > Mollusca > Gastropoda > Stylommatophora > Achatinidae > Lissachatina > Lissachatina immaculata. Next base: position 47,932,347 of record CM019692.1, read on the forward strand.
AGGTTGAAAAATTTGCATACTGACCGCAAAACCTTAGGGGGCTTATAGTATAGGGTGACTGGTTTTACCTACATGTTAATCATTTCAGATAGTAAATACTCTCATTTTACAATGTCTTTATCTTTAGGCATTTTTTTTTAACAGCAAAACTGTTGTAGTGAGACTTTATTACTGTGTTAAATACAGGAGACCTGAATCAGTTTTCTTTTAAGCATTGAGAGTGACCTCCATCTTTTGTCATGTAGACATTTTCAAGTGTGATCTTGAGTGGGTGAGACAGTGTGTTTATGGTGGGCAAGTTGTGTGGCAGATCTTAGCACATAACAATAACAGCAATACCATGTGTTATAATTCCAGATGTGTGGAGAATGATGGGTAAACAGTTCCGGATTGATGAACCTAGAACTATCACCATTGCTAAAATGAGCAGCATGGACTATTTAACAATAAAAGTTTGATTGTAACATGGATTTGGTATTTGGTTTACATTACAGATTGCCTCCCGGTCCTCTTTTGACAGCTACCCCACACATAAAGATTGATTAAAATCACAGGATTGCTGATACAGGCTCAGTTCAACCTGTCTCCCATACTTCACTGTTTTTTTTTTTTCTTCATGAAACTTACAATGAGTTTAAACACCCCCCACCAAAAAAAAAAAGGAAGAAAAAAAAAACAGCCAAAATGTCTGCTTCGTTTGAAGTTTGAATTACCAGGGTATGAATAGGGTAGTTTGAAATGTGTTCAAAATGTTTGATTAATTAAACATCATCCAAGCTTTTCCCGCCATCCTGTTGTGTATATAAAGTGCACTCAGCCTTTTGTTTGCATGGGTAAAGGGAGATAATTGAGCCAATCTTGTCGTCGGCCAACACGTAGAGCATTTGTTATCTACCTTGTATAACCACGGAAGCTTCATTATTAAAATTATACAACTGCAGACTGGCTTGTTCCTTTGTTTGTCTGTCTGTCTGTTTGAGCTGCTAGTGTCGGCATGAATTACTTCACGATTCAGTTAGCTATATTAGAATCACACCACACATATTAGCTGTATTAGAATCACACCACACATATTAGCTGTATTAGAATCACACCACACATATTAGCTGTATTAGAATCACACCACACGTATTAGCTGTATTAGAATCACACCACACGTATTAGCTGTATTAGAATCACACCACACGTATTAGCTGTATTAGAATCACACCACACGTATTAGCTGTATTAGAATCACACCACACATATTAGCTGTATTAGAATCACACCACACGTATTAGCTGTATTAGAATCACACCACACATATTAGCTGTATTAGAATCACACCACACATATTAGCTGTATTAGAATCACACCACACGTATTAGCTGTATTAGAATCACACCACACATATTAGCTGTATTAGAATCACACCACACGTATTAGCTGTATTAGAATCACACCACACGTATTAGCTGTATTAGAATCACACCACACATATTAGCTGTATTAGAATCACACCACACATATGAAACACTGAAGACTTATGTTGGCAAATTAGAGTTTAATTTCAAGAGCAAATGTCTGTTACTGTACATATGAATGCAGGTTGTTTTGTTTTTTTTTAGCCCCATATAAATGTATATGATTTTGTGGGTGCTTATTAAAATTTGAGATCTCCTGCAATGTTGATTACTTCAATAACAGAATAATATCGGCAACACTGCGTTACATACGACCTCCAAATGTGGCTGACATTGAAACTCAGGTACCTCTTTCTTTGAAATAGTCAGCTGAAAGAAGCCAGAAAAAAAAAGACATAAATTTCATATTGTTTAAAAAAGGGTTTGTTTATTTCTAAAATGACATTAAACATTCAAACAGGTCAACTCTTCACAAAAATATTCTGCAAAAAAAAAATAATTCACGAGGTCTGCAGAGACATGGCAGATGAAAAATTCAAACATTTCTTGAACATCTTGCGAGAAGATAAAAGTTAAGAGATCATGGTGATCACTGGCAAAATTATGTTATTCTTCACATGATGATGATATCTGCAGGAAATGTCACTTCATGTTGCTGCATATTATTCACATTTATACATTCCAACATGGCTAATTACACCCATTGGTGAGCAAATTATTCACATTTATACAATCTTGTCTTGGCTAGTTATACTCAGTGGTTAGCATCTTGTTACGAATTCCTTTCTGTGTTTTAAATATTGGGTGTTTGGAGAATAAAGTAAATATTGTTTAACTGGTAGAAACTGTAAGTTAAATATAAGGTTATTAAAAGACAAAAACAAAAATTAAACATAATGTCTTTATATGGGGGGAAAAAACTAAACATTGAAATTGTTTTTGTTAAGAGGTGTTTAAATGACAGAAACTATTATTAAATGGGGAGTAAAATGAAATACCAGATATTTCAACTGCAAAAAAAAAACAAAACAACCAGTATTTATTTATGAGACAATAACTATATAAATTTCCCACAGAGACATTCTCTCCTGCTAGATAGCAAACCAGGCTGCTATCAGGAATATAACATTTTTTCTTTTATCAATTAATGTCACTGCAGCTGTTTTTTTTTTTTAACACAAAACACTCCTATTTCATTGCAAACTTGTAAGTAAACCCTTTATCAAAAACATTTGTTTTCAGATGCTCTACACAACATTAATTTTAGCATTTGCCTTAAAAAAAAAATTTATCATGTTATGTCATGGCTTGCAGCTTGGCTGTGATGTCTACTTGTTTTGGTCCAACACATCTGTCTTCACCATGGTGTATTTTAGGACCAGGTTTTGCCTTCCCATCTAATTCCTTATTCACTTGACCACATCATTCATTGTCTGTTACCAGGTGCATCATGTGGAGGTGGCAAGAGGGGGGTAGAATATGGTCTTGCTTAGCTATGGTTCACCGTCTTAATGCGAGCTGCCAGCCCCTGGTCACTACGATTATATCATGCAGCTTGAGTACTATGTCTTCACTGCCCTCAACAGCAACTGAATTCACCATAATTTGCCTGGTGACAAGCACAGCTTTCGGCTTATTTCAAAAATATTTGAACGCACCAAGTTTTTCCACCGCCTCCGTACAGACACTAGGAAACATGTTCTCTCTGTAGGTGGCAACGATCAGCAGTGATAGGGTCTTCACCAGCACAAGCCCACGCTTTTCCTGTGGAAAACAGCCAGTACATCTAGCATTATTCACAAAATTAGAGTACAGTAGACTCCCCATCAACCAGAACACTGGCAATGTGCAAAAAAACATTAAATTTGGTGCATCTCAAACCAAGCTGATATTCGTTCATTTCTCAAGAAAGCTGCACGCAAATTTGCCGGTACGGAATCATTTACTGATGTACATCCACTTCTCCTGATCCTGTCCCAGCAATGTCATCATCAGGCCTTGATGATACTGATGTGATGTCTACCCAGTAAGCTCTCTACCTCATGTCTACCCAGTAAGCTCTCTACCTCATGTCTACCCAGTAAACTCTTAACCCCCATGTCTACCCAGTAAGCTCTCTACCTCATCTCTACCCAGTAAACTCTTAACCCCCATGTCTACCCAGTAAACTCTTAACCCCCATGTCTACCCAGTAAATTCTTAACCCCCATGTCTACCCAGTAAATTCTTAACCCCCATGTCTACCTAGTAAGCTCTTTACTCCATGTCTACCCAGTAAACTCTTAACCCCCATGTCTACCCAGTAAGCTCTCTACCTCATCTCTACCCAGTAAACTCTTAACCCCCATGTCTGCCTAGTAAGCTCTTTACTCCATGTCTACCCAGTAAACTCTTAACCCCCATGTCTACCCAGTAATCTCTTAACCCCTATGTCTACCCAGTAAGCTCTCTACCTCATGTCTACCCAGTAAGCTCTTAACCCCCATGTCTACCCAGTAAGCTCTTTATTCCATGTCTACCCAGTAAACTCTTAACCCTCATGTCTACCCAGTAAACTCTTAACCCCCATGTCTACCCAGTAAACTCTTAACCCCCATGTCTACCCAGTAAATTCTTAACCCCCATGTCTACCCAGTAAACTCTTAACCCCCATGTCTACCCAGTAAGCTCTTTACTCCATGTCTACCCAGTAAACTCAACCCCCATGTCTACCCAGTAAGCTCTTTACTCCATGTCTACCCAGTAAACTCTTAACCCCCATGTCTACCCAGTAAGCTCTTTACTCCATGTCTACCCAGTAAACTCTTAACCCCCATGTCTACCCAGTAAGCTCTTTACTCCATATCTACCCAGTAAACTCTTAACCCCCATGTCTACCCAGTAAGCTCTTTACTCCATGTCTACCCAGTAAACTCTTAACCCCCATGTCTACCCAGTAAACTCTTAACCCCTATGTCTACCCAGTAAGCTCTTTACTCCATGTCTACCCAGTAAGCTCTTTACTCCATGTCTACCCAGTAAACTCTTAACCCCCATGTCTACGCAGTAAGCTCTTTACCCCACTGTAACAGTCATAAACATGTTACGCCCACTGAAATGGCCTTTCTTAACAATGTCTTCTTTAGAGTTTCACGTGGTCGACCTCTTTTTCTTCAGCCTGTTGTGATCCACTTGATAGCTTGTTTGAGGATTCTCTGATTGTTTCTTCTCATCACATGACCGGCATCTGTCCATCTTTTTCTGATCACCCATTAGACGGGTTGTTGTTTGCTCATCTGTCTTATCTCTGTGCTGTTCTTGAATTCGTTCCACTTTATACCAAGTATTTTCCTTAGGCATTTGTTTTCGAAAGAGTCTAATTTCTTGTCTATTTTTTTAGTTGTTTTCCGGCTTTCATTTAACCTCAGACAACCCCAGACAAAATGTTTACGTATGATTAAATAAATAGTTTGGCCAAATACCATAAGAAATAACACTTTGCTGGCAGAAAAGCAGATGAAACTACTGGCCTCGATTATTGAGGAAGGACGCTGGCGATGATTGGGGCGCGTACTTCGGATGACCGCTAACTCATTATCAAAAGTGGCACAGAAATGGACACCTTAGAGGAACAGGAGTAAGGTTAGATTAGAGGAGACATGGAGAAGAACAACAGGGGATGTTGAATAATAGAGGGATCACCTGGGAAAGGGACATGCAAAGAACAGGCGTTTGTGAAAAACGCAGGAGGAAGCCCCGTGTGCTTTGGACACCTGAAGGTTGAGAGAGAAAAGGCGAGAAATTTATATGATCTTTATTCGTCAGTATAAATTCTTCACCCATTCGAACGTTAGTTGTGAAAGCTAGACCATTCATACAGTTAAACGAACAAAAGACTTACACATTTAGCGTATATGGAATCTGTGTCCGCCCTAACACATCTGTACTGTCTGTCGTCGTAAAAGATACCTTGCTCTCGGGTAAGTGGTGGATTCTTGAAAGCATCCAAGAGTACCGCTATCTGATCTGGATACAACTGTTATGCAAATAGATGTTAAGTAAGACTTCCGTACTAGAGTTTAAAGGATGAGTTCAGAAACATTAATATAAACCAACCAAACGGTTAAGAGAGAGTGAGAGACGTGGTCTAATATAACTGTTACTTCCAGTGGCACGGCTCGATTTATGGACTCTTCCGGTGTTTCCCTACATCGCCTAGCAACGATCAATGTTTTCAATGATTCGTTTCGTTAGATGAGTGTACTGTTCAGTTTTTACAAATAGATAGAAAGACTGAGGAAAGGGGATAGAAACAAGATTGCAGAAAGCAAGATCTTATATCCTTCCCGTGCCGTTAGACGTCACATAGGGCTCACAAGGTAGTTCGCCAATTTTTCCTGTCTTAGGCGAGTCTTTCAACCTCATTAAGGGATTTTATGCCTATTAATTTGGCCTCTCTTAGCAATGTCCTCTTCAGAGTTTCACGCAGTCTGCCTCGTTTTCTTTGGCCTGTTGTGTTCCATTTTATAGCTTGTTTTGGAATTATATGACTGTTTCTTCTCATCACATGACCAACACATATCCATCTGCTTTTCCTGATCACCCATGAGACTGGTTGTTGTTCAGTCATCTGTCTTATTTCTGCATTGTTCTTGAATTCGTTCCACCTGATGCCGAATATTTTCCATGGGCATTTGTTTTCAAAAGAATCTAATTTCTTGTCTATTTCTTTGGTTGTTTTTCAGCTTTCACATGCATAAATGAGCAAGATGAGTACATATAAATGGAGGACATATAACAATCCAATATTTCGCCGAAAACCTTTTTTTCAAAAACAACATATAAAAACAACACAACGGATAAAAACACGAAAAATGGATTGTGTGTGTGTGTGTTGTGTGTATAAAATTCCATTTTCCGTGCCATTAAGGCATATATGGGGTACTGTGTTAGGCCAGCATTTCCACGACCTTCGGCACATGAAAGTGTGGTCAGTATAAGGCTTGGCCGCATTTACCTTCCAAGATTTCCTTGGTACCCATTTTATTTTAAAATCATATAAATATGGGGTAGACATTTCGTGCAGGACTTTCTTACTAGAGCTGTTCCCGTGCCGTAGAGGAAAAAAAAAGCGGACGTTCCATTTGTGTCAGATTAAAATGGCGGGTCTTGGTATGTATAAGGTTATATTAGTAGAGTTGTTTTTTTTTTAGGAAAAAAGAAGTAATGTGATGTTTTTAGACAATAATTGTGTCCTACTTACCATCGGCTAGGTCTAGATGTACACTACTTATCTGAGATGCTAAGATCAACTTGTCGATCTCGTCTTGTGATGATATGTGGCATTCTCGCTAAAATATTGGCTGAAATAACCATCTAACTACTTCAATCGTCTAATACATTAAAGAACAGTGGTATAGTCACAGGACATGTCCATATCTCTATCTACATCACCAACAATTGAAAATTCTCAACCAAAACTTATAATAAACGCGATAAAAACTCTCGTTTCTAACCACACTTCGGCCATGATGAAAAAGGTCACTAGGCATGCGTACTAAATGTTTACAATCTAAGCGTTACACCGGTTTTTTAATGAAACGAAGCATGTATCAATGTAGCGACCCAAGGCACTCCAGTCAGAAAACGGAAGGGTCGCTACGGCGACTCAAGGCACGGGAAGAGCTAGGATGTGTTGCTTTTGTATGTAATTCTTGAAAAGGATTCTGCTGAAATACTAGATTGTTGCATCTCCTTCATTTATATGTAGTCATCTTACTTTTTTGCCATTTTGCGTCTGGCCATTTCCCTCACTCTTTCTATCTTTTTTGTAAAACTGAACACTTCCAGCTATTTTCATTACTAGAACCAGTTATACCACAGTTGTCATTTCTTTTAAGTTTTGTTAAAGACACGGTGACAATTTTTTATTTAACTTATCACTGAACATGTCATTTAAGAATACAACTTCCATTTCCTTGTTTATAAGGCGGACATTATGAAGTTAGAGGTTCTTTGAAGTTTTAATCAAGATCAGTATAGTGTATTTCCGGTGCGTATGAGTGAGTGAGTGATTGAGTGGGTGGGTGAGTGAGTCAGTCAGTCAGTGAGTGAGTGGGTGGGTGGGTGAGTGAGTGAGTCAGTGAGTGAATGAGTGAGTGAGTCAGTGAGTGAGTCAGCGAGTGAGTGATTGAATGGGTGGGTGAGTGAGTGAGTGAGTGATTGAGTGGGTGGGTGAGTGAGTCAGTGAGTGAGTGGGTGGGTGAGTGAGTCAGTGAGTGAGTGAGTGAGTGAGTGAGTGAGACTGCCTGTTGCAAGCATTGCACGTAACGCATTTATGTACACAAAAGTGCCATAAACAGTCGCAAAAATTATTGATAAGACGAAGTTCTAAATGAGGAAATATACGACAGTATAGTATTTTTTTCAAGTGGATTTCTGGAAAACTGACGGTAAGTCGAACATAATTTTAATTTTTGCGCCAAAAATGTGCTAAATCTTTGTTTTACTATTTTCACACCAGTTTTTTTTTTTCAAAAACGTTTTTTTCGTGGAATCTTATTTCATTTACAAGAACTTTCATATATGATAAGCAAACACGGTTTTGGTTTGTTACACTGACTTTTAGAACTAGACCCAATAAATGTCACAACACAAGCGCCAACAACTACATAGTCCTTAATAATAATACATTGCATTATAATCCTTTCACGGAATTAAGGATCGAGCATTAAATGAATATAATATGAAGGCGATAACTGTGTAGACCAGCAACTGCCAAAACGTGTGCTCCGTATGTTGTTTTGTTTTTTTTAATGGGCTTTACTTGATCTGAAATGATTAGATTTCCCCCTTAAAATTGATGATTTTTTAAATGATTACTTTTCCGCCTTAAAACTGATGATTTTTCTTGGCATTTTTCCTTCTTGAGTACCTGTAGCTGAAAAAGAAGGCTGAAACTCGCGGAAGCAGGCATCTGTCCCTACAAGATGGCCAGGAAGTCAAAGTTGGCCAAGTCCATATCATATCTGGAAATTGGGTTGTAATGTAAGGAGGTCTTCAGCAGGATATACACGTGTAACTGACTCTTCAGTCAAAATCTCAATCAGTTTAATTCACTCCAGTATCAAACACAAAGAATTAAAGAGAGCACACTGTCATCGCTGCCTCAATCTTCACATGCTCTAGTAATCATCCAAAAACAACTCGCAATGCAAGTAATCTTGATTCCCTTCAATATTACTAAATCAAAATGAGTATGATGCAGGCCTTCCGTGTAAACTAATACTGCAGGCTAAAAAAAAAAGAAACATACAGCTGACTGTTCACTGCGACTCGTCCTATCTTGGGCTGGCTGTCGCCATCTTTGTTCCAACGAAACTTATTGCAGGCGTCTTCCCGTCGACCCGAGTCGTAGCTTGGTCAATCGTATTTTTTGCTAACAATCTTCTGCACTTGTTATCACTAACCTTCACGAGAATTCCTTGATAAATACTTTATATCACAGGTCTGGCCTCAGTTTGTCAAACCGGCATAAAATGCTCATGGCCACCCTGACACCCCCCCTCTCTCTCACTCACTCTCTCTCTCTCTCTCTCTCTCTCTCTCTAACCTACGACTTCAAAATTCCCGCCAGTCGCTCGCAGTCACCCGACACCTTCATTCGTTTCCCTTACAGTAGCATTGCTTCAGAAGCCCAGCCGAAGTAATCGCTTATGTGTTTTTATATAATATAATATAATGAAGACATTGACGAGAAATGTCACACCTAAGCTAAATGTAATTTGTGATGAGATGGGGAATACCCTGACAGAGACAGAGGAAATTCTGGAAAGATGGAAGGAATATTGCAAAAGAATGTATGAAACAACCGACTGTGGAAGCAGAAATCAACAGTGTGAATTATTATTGGAGGAGAAAGAACCCGAGCCGACAATGGAAGAAGTTTTATGGGCAATAAAGAGTCTGAAAAATGGTAAATCACCAGGATGTGATGAGATAACCGCTGAATTTATTAAAGCAGGAGGAAAGGAGTGTGCAACAATCTATCATGCACTATGTAAAAAGATATGGCATTCAGTATTTGGCCAAAAGAATGGAAAAGAACTGTATTCATACCACTGCCAAAAAAGGGTAACCTGAAATTATGCACAAACTACAGAACTGTTGCCCTGATTAGTCATGCCAGTAAAATTCTGTTAAAAATCATAATGGGTAGACTTCGAAAGAAAATAGAAGAAGAAGTCAATATGGTCCAAGCTGGCTTCAGGCAAGGAAGAGGATCAAGAGATCATATATTCAATCTAAGATTAATAATAGAGAAATGCAGGGAGTTTAATGTGAATCTATATTTATCCTTTATAGACTACTCAAAGGCATTTGATTGTGTACAACACCAGAAACTTTGGGAAATAATGGAAAAAATGGGATTTCCAACACATTTGATACAATTAACATCCCTGCTGTATTTAGACCAACAAGCAGCAGTAAGAATAAATGGTGAAACAACAAGTTGGTTTGACATAAAACAAGGGGTCCGTCAGGGGTGCATATTGTCACCCTACTTATTTAACTTGTATACTGAAAATATAATGAGGAATGTTAGAGAAGATGTAGACAAAGAATATTACGATGCCATAACAGTTGGAGGTTATGAAATACCAGAGATTAGATATGCTGATGACACAGTATTGCTGTCCACAACACAAGAAGGAATGGAAAAACTAATTATGTCAGTCCGCAAGAACAGCGAAGAGCAGAACCTCTATCTTAATGCAAAGAAAACTAAAGTGATGACAACTGACAAAACAAACAAGGCAACTGAAATATGTATCAGTGAGGAAAAACTGGAAGAAGTGGAGAGTTTTGAATATCTTGGATCACTACTAACTAATAATGGAGATACAATGCGGGAAATTAAAAGGAGGACATCTATTGCTCTTCAGAAAGTAAAACAAATAAAGAATCTGTGGAGAGGAGCAGACAGAACCACAAAAATAAGATTTTTAAGGGCATGCATCTTTCCCATCGCAACATATTCCTGTGAGACCTGGACACTTAACAAAACAGCTGAGAAGCACATAAATGCCTTTGAATGTAAATGCTATAGAAGAGTTCTCCAAATATCGTGGACACAAAAAAGAACAAATATATCTATACTACAAGAGCTTAATATTGAAGAAGGCTGGCTAGTAAAGAGGATTAAAGAGAGAAAACTTAAATATTTTGGCCACATTAAACGTCATGATAATTTAGAGAAGACCGTATTGGAAGGATACATAATGGGAAAAAGAAAAAGAGGAAGACCGAAACGAAGATGGCTGCAAGACATCGTTGATGATCTGGAAATGGATGCAGCAGCAGCAGGCCATCTTGCTCACAACCGAGAGGCCTACAGGAGTGCTGTTTGGGAGGCAAAGTTCCGCAAGGGACATGCAAAGGAATGAATGAATGAATATAATATAATATAATATAATATAATATAATATAATATAATATATATATATATATATATATATATATATAATTTTTAATGGTGCAATAGGAAAAGGCAACACTAAAAAATATATATATAACTGTGTCTAATTTATTTTTTTAACTGGACCCCACTATTAAAAATGTATTTCTATGAATAATGTTTTAGAACACGAAGATAAACTTTAAATATAGGGAAACATACATAAGGCCATAAGTGGGAATTTCTGTATTGGAGAAGGGGGGGGGGGGATGGATTTTTTGTTAAAAAAGGTGGAGAGAAGCAAATGGCAGTTAGCTTTCCCTAACTCTCACTTCAAAACCAACACTGGCAGTGTTGGTATTTCTTGCACAGTTATATAAATCACTGGCCATAGCGATATTAAGGCAGTCTAAATAAAATGAGAAATGTCACATTTGTAACCTAACCCATATTTTTAAATTTTAGTGTAACTTCTTTCCAATTTCTTAGCAAATTTTATTCTAGCAAAAGCACTGACATTAATTAGGAGTGAGAGAGTTACACTGACAGGATCTGAGTTAGAGGAACGTCTTTCTCTCTCTCTCTCTCTCTCTCTCACACACACACACACACACACACACACAGACAGAGACAAACAGAGGTAGAGAGAGGAAGGAAAGGAAGAGAAGCTGTCAATAGAAGCTAATGACAGTGAGATGCTAATGAAAGACAACAACAACCCAATATTTCGGGAAAAATGCCTTTATCAAATATGACAAACGAGATAAAACAAAAAGATAAATACAAGCATTAAAAAAAAAAGATAATGTCATCCGCTCTGCGAGGAAACTGGGCACAGACTGTGGCCACAAACAGAAGTGAGAGAAGCGATCATTCATGGAATACTCATATGGTCAGCTAGAGTCTACAGCAGCTGGGGAAAAAATGGAAGGTATGAGAACAGCAGCATTTACTGCAGCCACCGTCAAAGTTATGACGATCAGGGTTAGCAAAAATGCAAATGACTGACTGATTGGAGGCCTATGGGTGACTGTGTGGCGAAATGGTTAGTGCATAAAGTTTCACGTGGCGAAGATCGGTGGTTTGAACTGGGAGAGGGGGGGGGGGGAAATGAACCAGTCACCAACTGTAGAAATAGGTACTTGGATTCTTTCTGAATCGACGAATTAAAGGCAGCCAGGCATGATATTGATCACATCACTCTCTAGTGTGCCGAAAAGTCAAGGAAACATATGGACACTAACAAACCACATAACCTAAGTACCTAGCCATTTTTAATCTGCCTTACACTGTTGGGAGAGTCGGCAGTTTCTTTTGGCAAACTAATGAAAAGATAAGATTAACACTGAAGAAGGTTCTTATCATATTCGTAGAGCTCTTGTACAAAAATCAGGAATGTGGATAACATCGCGAAGCTTTTATCCATTATGACACTATACAGCAGACGAAAGTTAAGATGGCTGAAGTTTGTTGTAACAACGGGTAATAGCTATGTCCCCAAGCAAATATTCTTTGCGAATTCTGGAAGAGAAGAGTTGTGTCATCGTAAATCTCCGGCCAAGACAAGACATTTACTGACCAACCACACAACACATTCTCAGATAATCTCTCTCTCTCTCTCTCTCTCTCTCTCTGAACCTGAAGTGCCCAGGGCACATAGGGCTTCCGCAAGGGTTTTCCACAAATGCCTGTCCTTCGCCTTTTTGTCTGCTCTTGCCCAGGTGAGCCCTCTATTGTTCAACATCCTTTCTGTTGTTCTTCTCCATGTCTCTTTTGGTCTACCCTTACTTCTTTTCCCCTGTGGTGTCCATCTTAGTGCTATTTTTGGTAGTGAGTTGTCAGTCATTCGGAGCACATGTCCCAACCATAACCAGCGTCTTTCCTCAATAATTGTTGTTAGTGGCTTCATCTGCATTTCTGATTCTCAGATAATGATGCTCTCTAAACCAAGTGACTTGGAACGAAAACGAGGTAATGTAGACCAAGAATAACTCTTTCATTGAAAATCAAATTCTCCCACGTACTAGAAACAGACATGCAATGAAAAGTCGATCAAACGACCTATTATTAGCCATGACGACTGGGAAGACCTGGCAAAAGACCGTGTAGTCTGAAAAAGTTTTTTTTTTTAAGTACGTTTTCATTCCTTATTCTGTCAATTTTTTTTTTTTATACGGGTTACAGCTTTATGACGATGAATGTAGGCTTTCAAACTGCAACACTTTCATACGAAAACAGTCGCTAGGGTGAGTTTTGCACGGAACGCTTTAATCGTAGGCAAATTTAACAAAGTTAACAAAGCTGTTCTCATCCAGAAAATATAAACCACGCCTTAACGAATATATATATATATAAAATGCCTTACCAGCTCATAAGACTTTCTTAAATGCTTCTGCCACTTATGAAAATTCATCATCCTTATAGTATCTCAGTTCCGAAGTACATGCAAAAATGAAATGATCGACTCTGAGCGTATTTGCCAGGAGAGAGCGGTGACTTCAGTAAAATCGAAATTATCGCACGCGTCACAGATTATCAATACTGAGTCTTGCGTCCTTCCATAGCTTGAATTATTTAATAGAGTGTGAACTACACAGCACTAGCAAACAAGAAGGGCAGCTTTTAGAATGGCTCCACGTTGTATTTTAAGACCAGAGATAACGAAACATGAACATAGAAACATAAAAGCAAACATTGGCAAGGGACATAACTGACTAATTATTGTGTGAAATCCCTGCACTTTTAATTATCAGATTTCTGTTGAGATCTTGTCGACGTTTCTACCTATTTGTTCATTGCAGACAAGTCATGTCATTCACACGAATACAATTTGTGCTAAATCTGGACCACTGTATTAGATGTGCCCTTCTGTTTCTTTTAGTTCGCTCAGACATCGACGCAATCTTTCACAAACGCCATAGTTCGTCTGATTTTCATCTTCAGCATCTTCATACATCTTCTTTTGCAGAGAGCTGAGATCTGACCAGATCTTCTGTCAGAGTGGATTGTGTAGCTGACATTCTGGAGGGTATGTTGTGCTGTGTCTCTTCGCCAAATACAGTAAACTGCGCAGAGACAAGTCCAAAGTAGACAGCCATATACATGTGCATAATTATACTGTAGATACTGACAGTAATTTGGACGTGTACATATATAAGATCTCACTAATGCAAGAACAGATATGCGACGGACATTTAGAAGAAAGACAAACGGACCAGAGACAACGAGGCGAAAAACTGTTGAAGCAGAAACTGACAACATGAAAAACAGAGCTGACACCATACAAAGGCTAGATGCGGACAGTGGGAAGTGGTTGAATTTGATAGTGACGAGCAATGCTCCACAAGACATAAGAGGCAGTGAATGCTTAGTCGAGAGGTTTCCAAACTTGATCAGGCTGACGCTTTCTTGCCTATCAGATCATATACATAGCGCCTCCATACACACAACCCTTTCCAGGTATTTTCTTCTTCCTCTTTCTCTTCTTCTTCGTTCGCTTCTACCACCAAGATCGCCCCTATGATCCTTCTGAATTTACTCCTGTGGTCCTCAGTGTGACCCATGTGGTCCCCGAGAGGCCCACAAGAGATCCCCGAGAGAATCACAAGAAGTTCAGAGTATCGCGGGGCTTGGGCCCGAATTCTTGGTGGGTCGCAGAAGCGGTATTGCGTGACATTGTAGTTTTCGTTGCACCAGTTTAATCTAGAGTTGGACTCTCTCACGGTAAAACCTCAGAATGGTTTGGATATCAACATATCCCCGCTGGGTGAGAGGTGGTTGCCCATACAGCCTAGAGTTGAACCTTCTCACCGGAAAACTTCAGCGTGATTCGGGTAGGCATACATCCCCGCCGGGTGAGAGGTGGTTGCCTATCTAGACTGCACTGGTCCAGTGTCTCGAACTTCAGCATTTTGTGGTCGTGGCCGCTACCCTTCCTAGTTGTGACCAGAACTGAGCTTTGTCCAGGAGGACACTATTAAGTTTCACCCCTGGGTTGAGCCGGTTTGGGCGTATTATCTCAGTATGGGCGTGTTTAGGGACGTGACCGACCTCTAGAGCGGAGGTACCGTGACATTCAAATTTCATCTCTGGTTTAAGCCGGTTTAGGCATATTTTACCAGTATGGGTGTACATCGGACGGGGCCGGCCTCTAGAGCAGAGGTGCCATGGTATGAGTAGCTCTCGCTGCAAGACTACTGGACTTACCGAATAAGCTTCACTTTATCCTTTCCGTCACCTTTTCACATCGGCGCCGTACGGTAACCCTAGTTGCTTCTTCGTATTTTCTTCATTGGCCAGGAGGAGTTTCACTCCAAGCGCGACATCCGAAAAATCTCGCCAGCATTGTCTTAACCCCTGGGTTAAGCCGGTTTAGGCCCAGTATGAGTGCATATAGGACGTGGCCGACATCCAGAGCAGAGGTGCCGTGATTTCAGCAGTCCTGACCTCGAGAGTAATGATTTCTTCACTTAATCCTTTCTTTCACCTTTTCCACAGTGGCGCCGTGCGGCAACCCCATCCGCACCTTTCTTCACTGGCCGGAAGGAGCCCAACTCCACGCACGGCAGCTGAAGAATCTCGCCAGCAGCGGGTTTTAAATCAAAGCTTTCCTTCTTTCAAATGAGCTACCAAAAAAAAAAAAAACCAAAAAACTCTCATCTACACGAAATGTCTGGCTTTCATGCGACAGATATTCGCCTTCGCCCCTTCTCCTGCCAGTTTGAACAGTTCCGCCACGAGAAGGCCAGGAGTATCCTCCACCCTACCTCCGGCTATGACAGTCCTTAGAACCTTTCTAGGTATTAGGCTACTGCTCTGTTTTATCTTACTGCCTCCTGAATCTCCCCGCCGCCATCAGGTATAAGGCGTTAGTGCCCACTTTCGAAACTACCAGCTTAGAGACGATCGGGCGGATAGAAGGAAGAGTCTTTCTGTGATTTGTACAATAATAGAGCAGTATCCGAAGGGACACTTACAACAACAACTATATCATTACAAACAACTAAAGTCTCGCCAGCTACTGGTCTAGTATAGACAATAAGAACTGCAGGACAATCAGTCTAATACAGTAAACAGCAGTATAAAATAAACCTCATAAATAAATACTTACCGGCAGTCCATGAACTTTGTAATACGGATTATGTATTATACTCAAGTCTGCCATAATACGGTCCACGAAATCAAAGCCCACAAGAATCTAATAACTGCCTCTGAATGGCTATGCCTTTTGTACAACCAGAAAATCCTGATCTGACTTGAAGAAATAAATGCACTTTTGTCACATAGTACATTTTATGTTCTTTGCTTCCACGCCAGAACCAAGACACATTTTAGTTTCCAAGTTAATTTTTGTTTCGTTTTTTTTTTCGAGATCTTAGCTTTTAAGTCTAGTCATAGATCTAAAGGTTCGAAGGTTTTTCAAGTAACGTAAATAATTTCTGATTGCCGGGAAGAAAGAAAAGTGACGCTATAATATTCTAATGATATTCTTTCACAACCCATCGTTCTATCTTGCAGATCAAAGACAGCTAGCACGGCAGCACAGTGAATTAATTATCCAGTTTGGCAAACATGCTGTTTTAAAATGAAATCCTTGGAACCTTGCCCACGTGGTTGAGGAGACAAAGAGTTTACCAGGAGACGGAAGGAGTGAAGAAGACCTCGAGGTGCCTGTCAGATCACCCTAATATATTTTCTGAGGTTAAATGTTTCACCAAATCTGGCGACCTAACACAAGGGACAAGGGTCTAAAGAAACTGTATACAGTATGTAGTGTCTCGTACGTAACTCTGACCTAACAGGGCAGTGTAATGTAGAATTTAACAATCAAAAGCTTGAAGCTGAAGTTTCCAAATGTACAGAAGTTATAGAGGAATGTGCAAGTAAAACATAAACAGCGACTGCACTAGGATTTTTTTTAAACCGGTCAATTATACCTGACTTTCACCTGGCATGAAGTACTTTTCGAAATAACGGTCTTCTCAATACAGCATTCAGTAATTTATACTTTTTTTTAATGTAAAATTATACACTTTAAAAAACATCAACGGGAATTAAATGTTCATGTGAACGTTAGTTTTATCTTATTAACAGCGATATTTCATCTTTACAAAAATGCTCACGTGCTGAACCTAAGTCATAACTGCCTGATTCTCCTGCATACAAACTGAGCATCATCATCCAACTGACCCGATTATTTTGCAATGCTGAATGCTTTTTTTCTAGGTTTTTGGTGATATAAACCGGTTACAGTAACCGACGATCTCCAAAAGTTTCGGAGAAGAAAGAAGATCTCAGACGATTCTGTCATCTGTAAGTATCTTTATCCGGTGGACATCGATGGCAGCGTTGCTAGAACTTGCCATCTTCTATCTGGAAACACAACACTGAGCGTATTGCACGCTTCTTACATACTTCCCGTGCCGCCAAAAGTCACATAGTCCCCGCATGGTAGTTTGCCAAGATTTCCTGTCTTCGGGGAGTTTTTCAATCTCATCAACGGATGTTATGCCCACTGAACTGGCCTCTCTTAACAATGTCCTCTTTAGAGTTTCAGGTGATCGACCTCTTTTTCTTCGGCCTGTTGTGTTCCACTTGACAGCTTGTTTGGGGATTCTCTGATTGTTTCTTCTCATCACATGACCGACATACGTTCAGTTTATTTTTCTGATCACCCGTGAGACAGGTTGTTGTTTGCTCATCTGTCTTATCTCTGTATGCACGCCGGAAAGTGTGAAATTAAATTAGGAAAGGTCGGGGTTCCAGGTGTTGCTCTCCATCATTCTCTTCAAATCTTTCTTCTGTTGCCTCCTACATTCTTTATTTGAATACTTCTCAAGAAGGGCTACTGACCTACATTCTGTCCAAGAAAGGTAACAAAAGGTTATTTTAGAAATAACCCGCTACATTCTCTCGGTTGTCTGCTAGACCGTCTGTAAGTATAGTTTTTCCCCTGAATTTTGTCATCCCATTCAGATCAACGATGCTAACTAATCGGCTGGACGACGAGATCTACAAAGGCAAAATAAATATATATTAGTATGTCGAAACATGAACTCACATCTGTAGTTATGACTTGAGTAGTTTCATACAAATTTCAAATGTCTGGGCGAGAACCATTAGTTCTGCTTTATGCTGTGACCCGGGTCAAGAAAAAAAAAAAAGAACTGTAACCAACATTATATTTAGTCTGGGAAATCAATAACCAAACAAAGAAATAAATGCTAGCAGCAGGGAAACCATATCCTTCAAACTTTTTCGTTTATTTATTACATGCCATTCCGAGAAATAAAGGTCTCAGCCTGAACAAAAAGAAGACTGAAGTGATGGTCATCTAAAAAAAAAAAAAGAATACCACCAAAATGTAGCATTATCATCGATGGCACAAATCTGAAACAAGTTGATTGATTCAAGTACTTAGGAACGATTATAACAACTGATGGGACATGTCACAACGAAATAAAAAGCAGACGTGCTCAGGTCAAGTCAGCATTCCAGAAAATGAGAAACATCTTGTGCAGCAGACCCATATCAATGGAAACAAGATTCCGAGTACTTAAATGTTACATCGAGCCAATTTTGTTTTATGGGTGGGTAGCATGGTCTATGAATAAGAGAGTACAGCGAGAAATGGAGGTCATGAGATGTGGTTTATAAGAAGGATGTTGAAGGTACCATGGACAGCCAAGAAAACCAATGAAGAAGTCTTAAGCGAGGCTGCAGTTAAAAAGCAAATTAGATCAGAGGCAGACAAGCTAAATTTATAGGACATTTCCTGAGAAGAGGAAAAATGGAACACACTGTGGTAACTGGAAAAATTGAAAGAAGAAGAGACAGAGGAAGACACAGAGAGAGAGAGAGAAGTTACTGAATGGGCTGTCTGTGTAGCTAGGAAGAAAGTCACCGGCAGATCTCATAATCGAGTCTAAAGACAGGGAATTGTGGTGAGAAATGATCGCCTACGCCACGCGGCATGGCATTTGAATTGAATTCCGAGAAACATGACCTTCCATTTTATTCGCATTTTTGGCGTTTCTAATCGGATCCATTACTTCTCGTTTTCCATGTCACTTGCTGAGCTAATTAGATATTTTCATCCAGCCTCAATTTATATTTTCCTCTGGTGTATTCCGGTCATTGTGAGACTCTAATGTCGAACTGTACTGTTCATGTATGACATTTCCTTCATTTCTCGCCTTCTTTACCCCTAACTGGGGCATAGGCCATCAACAAGGGTTCTCCAATTATTTC
The DNA here is from genome assembly GCA_009760885.1 of Achatina immaculata. Taxonomy (NCBI): domain Eukaryota; kingdom Metazoa; phylum Mollusca; class Gastropoda; order Stylommatophora; family Achatinidae; genus Lissachatina; species Lissachatina immaculata. The sequence continues at coordinate 47,951,436 of CM019692.1, forward strand.
TGTCCTGGGCTGTTTCTTCTATCCGTCTCCATGTGTAGATCATCTTTCTGATCTGTGCTTCGAGACTCCTTCGCCAGGTATTTTTATGTGATGGATCGACCACACGGGTAGTTAAAGCTTCGACTTTCGACCAGAGAAGTGAGTTCACTAACTCCTACGCCACCCTGACGCAACAGAGATTAAGACAATAGACAGCAATTACAGACATGGAAACTAACTCAAGTTAGGCACTGTTTGAGCTGAGTTATTCCCTCATGGTCTGTATCACACTCCAAGCAAATATGGCTGACATGATAAGGCGCGTTCACAACAAGATTATACTACAAAGATGCTGCTACTAAGAAGATTAGACATAATATGCCGCCAATCGACCCACACGACTCTGCCAATGATCCAGCAGATGTTCTGCATCATGTAAAACACACAAACCATCACTGAGAAGGAAACAAAGAAAAATCCACAATATAGTGAAACTGTTTTTGTCGTTCCTGATATAGTCTGCACAACTTCACACACAGACCCTTTGACTGGACATATGCTAGTAACAAATGTAGGAAAACAATAGTGAAATACTGCAGACTATTACACAGAATACTGTGATTCGTGTCCAGTTCAATGATGTGGGCTACAAATATATAACACCAGTCTCTGATCCTAGAAGATCTTGAACTATGATTCTCTCCTACCTGTCTTAAACTATGCGATAATTTCATTGCAATGACATTTTGCTTTGTCTTGTCTTCTATCTCTCTGGAGCTGCGAGCTGTTAGCCGATGCTGTGAAGATATTGAGGGACAGCATCGCATCGGCGTGGGAACTGGTTACCATCGCATCGGCGTGGGAGCTGGTTACCATCGTATCGGCGTGGGAGCTGGTTATAGCAGCCATGTTTTCAGTCCCGGAGGGCAGCTAAAAAGCAGGGGAGTGTGCAATACTTCTTTACCAGGCTTCACCGCCATGAGGACTGGGGATCCTTGGGCTCATTAGCCAGATCAGGTGGGCTATTACTGGGGGTACCAACGGAGAGGTGGGTCAGGGTCTTGGTCAGTCGTGGTTCGCCAACCCTGACGCCTGCATGCCAACTATGGGTAGCTGATTGCCAGTTTAGTCTCCTGCAACCTTATAAACTTAGTTCCAAAACAGAGCAACAAAGTTCCAAAACAGAGTAACAAAGTTCCAGAACAGAGCAACAAAGTTCCAAAACAGAGCAACAGCTTATTTATATCTTTTGCCATTATGGTGAATTTTTTTTTTTTTTTTTTTGCCTCCAAGATTTGGTAGAGTCAGCCAACAGAGCAGTAGCTCAGCAAAATAATTCCCAACAACTTCCTCTGTCTCAAATCTACCTGCTTTAAAACCATGCCATGAGAAATATTAATGGAAAATTAGAAATAAAGAAATACACACGATATTCCAGTCTCTACTTATAACTACCATTATGAAAAACAACAAATTGAGATGGCTCGGACACTTGGAGAGAATGGCCAAGACAGACAAAAAAAAAAGGGTTTATACAGAAGTGATAAACGGAGACAGAGCAAAAGGCAGATCAAGACAACGGTGGCGTGACAGCCTGGAAGACCTACGAGTCCTTGGTGTGGACAGTTAACAGGAGAAGACTAAGAACAGAGAAGAACGGAAAAGAAGTCTTGTCTGCAGCAATAAGTCACAATGGCTCGAAAAGTTGAATGAACGAATGGATTATTGTTAAACTAAGCAAAGACTTTGCATCCAGCTGAATCTCGTATAATTCTTCCTAAAAAGCATACGAAAAAATCAATATTAGCGACAAAAAAATGTACTCCGCTTAGACTAGGATTTATACTCCAGGCGAATCACAACGAACAATTTTAAAAGTTGCATTACAGAAAGCACGACACAAAACCCTACAGTACACCACAGCAAGTCTAGCTAATCACTGCATAAACGAAGATATTATACGTGACGAATTCATTTGGTTTACAGGGTTAAGAGTAATGAACAAAACAAATATGCCAGGTTATGAAAGGCAGAATGAATCTCTGATGAATCACAGTATGTGCCATTTTAAGACATTGCTGTACTTACAGCTTTCTGTGCGTGTGTGTGTTCTCTAATCGATTATGGTTTTTAAAAAAATCCTGTAACGTATTCCGATAAATAACGTTACTGTTTCAGATTTTAGCTGAAAGGGCACTTGTGAATCCCACTAATACAGTACACCTGAATTTAATAGGCACGTATCATTTCTTTATTATTAGTTCTAACCAATCAAATATGACGGGAGGCAAAATGAAAATGCCGTTTTGCTACTTGAAATTGTATAACTATTCACAATTTTCCAAACGCGTGGAAGTTGGGACGATGGACTTAAATAATATCACCATTTTGAGTCACAAAAACATCCTAAATTAGAATATACTGAGGTAGCAGCAACTTTTTCCCCAGGCCTTGTCTATGAGTGATGTGCCCTTGAGGCAAGTTGTCTGGCGTTACTTCATCAACCAACTTCCCCCTCCCCTCTTCACTTGTCGGAATCATCTAGTGATTTCTTCTCATTCTTAGTGAGCTTGATCACACATGATCACACATCTCCACTTGTATCAGTGAGCATAGTAATATTCCAAGAATATGTGATTACCTTGCATACATCTTTGAGTAACATTAGTGAATCACTTTTACGTAATCTTAAATATGAACACGTGTATCGGCTATGATTAAATAGTAGGTCTAATATACGTTTAAAAATATCTGCAGAGAAGTTCAAACGTTGAAAGGTGAACCCAAAAATCTGAAGTTTTTATGACGATATGCAAAATCAAAGATATTCAAGTATTCACCTAGTGAAGGTTTTACAGCACGAATCAGGCCATAGGGTTATGAACACTGTTCCTATAGGCCTACACTAACCCCATACACTTGAACCGTTTATGTATGAAAAGCTGTTATTTATGTGACTTGTATTGTACATACTGATTGATAAGCTAAAGGGGACACATTTTCTGCTTTAGATCTATCGCGCGGTGCACTGTTCTATGCAAAGTAACGTGGACGGTAGCTTGATATATAGTGAATAAATGGCCAAAGGTGAGAGAATAAATGGCCAAAGGAAAGAGAAGATCTCGCTGGTGAATGGTTCCAGTTAGGAAAATCAAAGAATAGATACAGAGATAGTTTGGGAACGTTGAAAGGTTATGCAATGATGCTATAGATTTTAAAGGTTGGGATAGAAAGATGTGACACGGTAAGCAGGGTGCTGCTCAAATCGTATCATCTACGACTTCGGACGCTGATCGTCAAAACGGTCATCGTACAATACTCCTTGCGACATTTAACAGAACAGCAAATAATTAATTATCCTCACTTCTGACAGTCTCTAGCCTATACTATGTATAAACACTAGTTGTGACAGATTCTATACTATGTATAAACACTAGTTGTGACAGACCCTATACTATGTATAAACACTAGCTGTGACAGATCTTATACTATGTATAAACACTAGTTGTGACAGACCCTATACTATGTATAAACACTAGTTGTGACAGACCCTATACTATGTATAAACACTAGCTGTGACAGATCTTATACTATGTATAAACACTAGTTATGACAGATCCTATACTATGTATAAACACTAGTTGTGACAGATCCTATACTATGTATAAACACTAGTTGTGACAGACCCTATACTATGTATAAACACTAATTGTGACAGACCCTATACTATGTATAAACACCAGTTGTGACAGACCCTATACTATGTATAAACACTAGTTGTGACAGACCCTATACTATATATAAACACTAGTTGTGACAGACCCTATACTATGTATAAACACTAGTTGTGACAGACCCTATACTATGTATAAACACTAGTTGTGACAGACCCTATACTATGTATAAACACTAATTGTGACAGACCCTATACTATGTATAAACACTAGTTGTGACAGATCCTATACTATGTATAAACACTAGTTGTGACAGATCCTATACTATGTATAAACACTAGTTGTGACAGACCCTATACTATGTATAAACACTAGTTGTGACAGACCCTATACTATGTATAAACACCAGTTGTGACAGACCCTATACTATGTATAAACACTAGTTGTGACAGACCCTATACTATATATAAACACTAGTTGTGACAGACCCTATACTATGTATAAACACTAGTTATGATCGACCAAAAAAAAAAAATGACAGGAAAATATGATTTTCACTTAAAAAAAAAAGATGAAAAGGAACTTTATGCCAGTATCCAGATGTATTGATACATACTGAAATATAACCAATGTCAGCTTCAAATCTAAAATTTGTAAAAAGTACAGGCACTGAGGGTTGCCAGTTACTTCATGTCTGTTCCTGGCAGAATCTTCAAGGATGCACAGCCCATCTGACATTCTGCCTCTTATCTCTCATTCAAATCCAATCATTCATTCTTTGAGTTTATGTGTAGAATAAATCATGACCTGCCCTGTCATTCAAACCCTCACTTTTAGCTCTGTTGATTTTTTTTTTAAACAGTTTCTGAAATTTTGTTCAAATGTCTAGGTTTTGTAGAGGAAAAAAAAAGCCAAGGTTACCAATACTTGTGGGTTACAAGAAAAACTAGTGTGGTTTTGCACGTGAGGGAATGTGGGATCATCATCATCAGGTGCCATGCTGACTGGCGTTGGCTATTATGCTTCTCCAGAGTACCCGATCCTTCATGCAGGCCATCAGTTCAGTTGGTGATCTCCTCTCACACCATCCCGTCAGACTGTCCAGTATCATTTCTCTTGGTCTTCCTCTTGATCTTCTTCCTTCTATTTTTCCTGTTGTTATAATATTTTCAATGCCCCCTCTTCTCACTGCATGTCCTATGAAAGTACATTGTCTCTCTCTTATCTTTTTGACAAGGTGTTTTGTCTCTCCAGCTCTTCTCATACATTCTTCATTAGTTATTTTTGCTGTCCAGAGGATTCGCAACATTCTTCTAATAAACCACATTTCTGCTGCTTCCG